>JAJONR010012548.1:0-18745 GCA_029582245.1 Solanum etuberosum | reverse complement strand
AATTGATTATTTTGAAGAAAAGGCTTATTCCTGTTTATATGGTTTTTATTCTACTAAAAAAGAATAATGTAGTGGATGATCACTTTCGTGTCTGCTCAACAAGGAAAGTGCTAAAGTCTTTTCGAAATGTGTGCAGGATGATAACCTAATTGATTATTCGGAAGAAAGGGCTTATCCTCATTTATGTGATTTTTATTCTGACTCAAAGAGAATGTGGTTGATCTTGTTATGTTTGAAAATAATTTGACTTTAAACTTCCTATTTAACCTTTAATCACAAAAATATCTATACCACGTTTTAGATTACAAATTTCAAAAGTCTTTTTCTGTTGAACTATGTAACCTCCATCAAACACCTTCACACATATTGAGACGGAGAAAACATCAAGTTTTATATGCTTTTCTTAATGCTTCTCAAGCCAAATGCCATCTTAAATTGAACAAATGATCTACTAGAAATTATAATGTTAGCAATTCTTCATCCACCGATAGAACAAATATTTTCGAGTTCTATTGGTAACATATCAGCACAAAATGTTGTTTAAACATGAGACGATCGCTCGTTATCGAAACATTTACCCTCCTTTTAGAGAAAGATGTGACATTTTGAACCATTTCTTTTTTCTCCCTAGGTTAATAATGCTGGTATTGTCATATACAAGGAAGCTAAAGATTACACTATGGAAGATTACTCTCTAATTATGAGTATCAACTTTGAGGCTGCTTACCACTTATCTGTACTTGCACACCCCTTTTTGAAAGCATCAGAAAGGGGCAATGTTGTCTTTATTTCTTCTATTTCTGGAGCTTCAGCATTACCATATGAGGCTGTTTATGGAGCAACCAAAGGTAAAACTTTCTCAGAAATTTCGTTAAGGGTGTTCAGGAAGTACAAAAGTTACTAGATTTTATATATACTCTGACGAAGAATGTTCAACTGACTATCCTTGTTGGCAATAGGAGCAATGGATCAACTCACAAGATGCTTAGCGTTTGAATGGGCGAAGGACAATATTCGTGTCAATGGCGTTGCACCGGGGGTTATTGCATCTTCTATGGTCGAAATGACTATTGTAAATATCATCTTTACTGTCTCAGTTAAACACTTCAAATAACAAAATGATCATAATACCTCCAAAAAAACATGTGTCACATCAACATTGACTCTCCATATGACACAATTGAGATGAGTTGATGTGTTCAGTTGTCAGTTGAGATGTCTGAATGTTTACATGTCAGCTAAAGCTGAATTTGAATGTTTTCTTTATGTATTATGTCTAGAAGTTATTTACGCTGTCAGTGTTTATAAGTTAAAACGTTCTAATTTTCATTTTTGATTTGCTTTTTTGTAGCAAGATCCAGAACAAAAAGAAAATTTGGACAAGTTGATTGATAGAAGTGCTCTACATAGAATGGGAGAGCCTAAAGAACTTGCAGCAGTTGTTGCATTTCTCTGTTTTCCTGCTGCTTCATATGTCACTGGCCAAATTATATATGTTGATGGTGGATTTATGGCTAATGGTGGCTTTTAATCATTAAGTTAATTAATTTATCTATGGTTTTTGTAAGTTAATCAAATAATTATCTAGAGTAATCTTTTTAATAATGGTGATTAATTTATCTATGGTGTTTGTAAGTTAATCAAATAATTATTTAGAGTAATCTTTTTTATAATGATCGAAATAAATGATTTCTATGCTCTGATCGGTGGATTGCTTAATTTCATTTTATAAGAATTAGTATATGTGTTTTTTAGTTATGATTATTGTTGTGTGATCCCTTTCAAGGGGATTAGTATATTACTTTTGTTCCTTCTAGTATTTTATCAAGCAAACAAAACATATTTTAATTGCCAAAAACCATATCTTATAATCTTATGCAGTATTTTAATTTAACCTATAACCGAAGGACGTTGATGGCTTTAGACGACCTTTGGCAAATCAAAAAATAAATAAATTATATTGTATAGTCGCTCATTATAATAATAATAGTTGAAATATTATATATATATATATATATTAATTATATTATACAAAAAATATGATTACGCGGGTGCTTTATATGACTACTAGATGCAAAGTCAGTGCCAGTACGAGCTCAACAAATAATAGGGAAAAGTCTGAAATATATTCGAACTTTGATCGAAATTGTTGTAACAATATCGAACTTTGGAAATGACTTTTTACCCCCTGCACTATTTAATCGTGTATTTTAAAGGTATATATGTGCCCACATGGACATCATAAATATTGCATCATTATAAATAATAACGTGTCCACGTGGGCACATATATACCTTTAAAATACACTATTAAATATTGCGGGGTAAAAGGTCTTTCATAAAATTTGGTATCGTAACAGCAATTTCGGCCAAAGTTGAAGTATTTTTCAGACCCTTTTCCCCAAATAATATTAAGACTAGTACTAATGTGCTTTTTCTACTTTAATTTATGTGACATCATAAATAATTAATGACGTAATCAAACATTTTACTCGTATTGAATCTTACTTATTCTATCGGCAAATCTTTTTTTATTAATGTGGAATGAAAGTATCAGTAGAAAAACATATGTAAAACACCTTCAAAATATAGATATTGAAATTCTAAAAATATTCTTCACTATGATACAGATACATACGTTAACAAAAAGATTTAAAAATAAAAAAAATACACTCAACATGAATCATACACGTCAATAAAGAAGTATATACTTCTAGTATCGACGATATCTAGTTCCTCAATTATTGAAAACATGATTACGTGGGTCTTTAAAAAAATGTATAAAAAGACAAAAGAAAAGATACGATATTTTTCAACTTGTTTTTTTGTTTCTTATCTATTTATAAAAAATCTATCAAGAGCAATATAAATAATTTTTAAAACCAGAAATCAAGTGGCAGTATTCACATAGAATCTTTAAACTTCAAAAGAAAGGGACATGATCAGATTTGATGACTGAGCCTCTATCATGTATTGACAAAAACACAAGTTTGGAAATAATAATCGCTGTAGTGTACGTATTTTGCATGTGTCAAATGAAAATCAATAAAATTATATACAGATAATTAACATATATGCAGTTTGATATAAATTGATGTACAAGAGGATATACATAAGATAATAGTGGAGATATACTGATAGAGTCATTTTTAACCTCAAAAATTTTAATCTAAAATTCAGTTTGGATTCGCCTCAAATCATCTTCAAATTACACCTCCGAAATTCATATTTAAGCTTATTAGGATGTTCCCAACAAAATGAAATATTATTCAATCGAGATAAACTATAGATGTGCAGATAAAAATAAAAATCGATAGTACTTTTACTGAAAAATCGATGGAGAATTAGAAAAACAATAAAATATTCCAACTCAACAACAAAATCGATGAAAAAAATATTGATATTGCGAGACTAACATAATTTTTTTTTTTTTTTTTGAGATCAACATAATTTCAATGAAGAATTAGTGAAGATTTTATTAGTCAAAAAATAAAGTACAGAGATTTGATAGAAAATATTGAAATTTTTTGGTTGAATACTAAATACTTTTTATTATTTTTATGAAAAATAAATTTGGTCATTAGATGCAAAATGTTTTAGATAAATATTGAATTTGGGATACCGATTATCATATGGTAATTAAAGTATGGATTTATTTAGGGAAAAAGCATAAATTCACTCCTGAACTTATATTGAAAGTCAGTTACACGCTTAAACTATCATAGTGACCTATTACACACCTGTACTACTAAAAAGTGAATTTATTTACTACCTGCGATGATAGTACCACTCTCACAATGGAAAGTGTATCTCACTTGCGCCACATTAATGTCATCCCACTGCCACATCAGATGTCATGTCAGATTTCAAATAAAAGTATCCATGTCATTCAATTGTTTCTTCTTCCATGAACACCGCCATAGAACCACTAACATTGCCATCATATTAATACCAAATCTATATATTTCACCATAAAAATCTTTTTTTTTCTAGTGCAACAAGACAATATGAAATAACTCAGCAAGAATTCTTTGAAACAAACCGTTCACCATCATAGAACGAAAAAATAACTTCCCAGCAAATCTAAAACAAAGCAAAAATAGAAGAAAAAAAAAAACAAACAGAGTTTTCTCTTCAGATAAATAGATCTATTCGCAGAGGTGAAATTACAACTTTTAAAATTGTCACAACTTAAAAATTCTTAAGCTGCAGCCTTCTTTTTAAGCTTTGCAAGCTCCTGTCTCACCACATCAACCACAAATTTCACCATCTACTAATAAACTCACCATCAAAATCACGCTATCACTTTCTTTCCCACAAAAATTATAAAAATCCATCACAAAATTCAATATTTACCTACAGATCCGTCATTATATTTTATTTTTAAAAATCAATCATCAATTTTATCAACCACCAACAAAATCGAAGAGTAAAATTGAATATTATGAAAATGGTGAAATCAAATAATCATTAAAATAGAATATAATTCGAGATGGGGTGCGGGGGATAGAGGATTCAGGTGGAGATGGGGTGAGGTGGGGAGGGGTGGATGGAAAACAGATTTTGAAAATAATGGAAAAAAAAATAAAGAAGAAGAAGAAGGCGGGGATGCTGTGATGAAGAAGAAGAAGAAGAGTAGGGGAGTGTGGGGTATGGGTAGAAAGAAGATTTTGATTGTTTTTTTTTACTTTATTTTTTATTTAACACACTTTTCTTTTTTCGCCACATCAGTTATAGGGGTAAAAAAAAATTCATTTTTGAATAATAAAGGTGTGTAATAGGTCGCTATAATAGTTTAAGCGTGTAACTGACTTTTCAGAACAAGTCCATAGGTGAATTTATGCCTTTTCTCATTTATTTATGTCAATTATTACATACAATTATCACTGTGCTAATTTCTCATTTTGGAAAACCATATACATATTTAAATTATATTATTAATTTAATTATATTAGCATACAATATTTATTGAGATTGATATATCTTGAATTAAAATATAATTAAGATTATTTTATGAAATTAAATTTAATAGTATCATTGGAATCCAATGGTCTAAAAGTTCTTTTTATTCTTAATTCAACATTTAAAAGTACTTTTGAAAAGTTTGGTACACAATTATAGTACAAAAGTCCTTTTGAATTGATGTTCAACCATGATTTGTTTATTTTCAAACGTATTTTCCTAAAAAAAATAAAAATTCAAAATAAGCTGATATTAAAAATTACTTGATTAGATAAATTATATGTGTGTGAAACACATATTTGAGCAGTATTTTAAAAGACGAGGTATGCAGCAATGTTGGTACTTACTATTTATTATGCGGTAAAGTGTAAGCTCTGAGGCATAGAATGTACACTTTATGAATCGTCAAATTTTTAATTTTATGACATAACAAAATATATATGTCCAAAGTTTTAAAATTGCCTTTTAAAACATTGATTTTGAGTTGAGAATTCACTTTGACAACATTATTGACTTGGTCAATTAAGGTTTGTTTCTTTCTAATATATAGTCTTTGAAATTGATAAATGATTTATTAGAAATGTTTGTTGCCATTTGACAATATTTTAATACTCTCTTTTGACCAGGAAAAAATAATACTACAAAAGTCAACTTTAAAACATTAACATGCGTAGGACCAAAAAGCTTTATACTCTATCTTGGTTGGAAGTTTGAACAATCAATAAATTAGGGTCTGATGTACCCTTCAACTTTGTCATTTGGAGTTGATATGCCATTTGTTATGAAAGTAGCTCATATATACTCTTATCGTTATATAATAAGGGTATATATGTGTCACTTTCATAACGAGTGGTATATAAGCTCTAAATGACAAAGTTGAGGGATACATCAGGCTCTTTTTCCTTGAATTATTTGTTCTTTAGGTTAATCTTAATTCTTAGTTCCTATGGTTTAAAATAAGATTATTCAAAAATTATAATTTCACCTCTAATATGAGACCGATAATATCAAATTTTGATATAAAATTTAGGCATGATACATAAATATGCTCTTTTATTTAGTTTTAGTTCACATTTATACACTCCAACTTTGGGTATTATAAGTAGAAACTTAAATCTGTACAAAGTTGAACAAATAGATACGTGTGTCATCCTACATGATATTTTGCATCCAACATGATGTCCTACGTGTATTATGTCACGTAGGACTCATGTACTTGTTCAACTTTCGACAAATTATATTACTTAAACATGTATAAATATAAAACGAGATCAAGCTAAAAGGCATACCACAATTAGGACCCAAATTTAACACATGAAGAAGCAAATTCTAAAGACTCCTCCATATTATGAAGTCTCTTGAAGAAACAATTAGAGCTTACTTTATTAACGTCATCAATGATAATATTTCCATTTATTAATATTATTATTATTTTTCTTTTAGACGAACATTAACTTAGTCATGAACACTATATCAAAAATAATTTTTAGCGACAATTAATTAATGGCAATAACTTAATTACCGCTAAATAATATGCCTTTTTATCGGCAATTAGCACTTTTTGTATATGTTCTTAAAGCCTTTAACGATATTAAATCTAATGACACTTAGCTAATATTGGTAAAGACTTTAACATTTTTATTAATATGTATATTTGTTATCACTAAAAATTATTTTTACTATAATGAAACCTCGGAGCTATAAGCTTGTCTATGTATCGAAAAAACTTAATAAATAAAAAATCAGTGCAAAAATTGTCAAAACCTAACATCATATTCATACTTGTCTAGTATCAAGTTCATTGTATGATATGAACACCATATTTATTGAGGAGTTAAAAGTCTAGTGAAACTCTAGTCCCAAATGTCCATGCTAAAAAACCACTATTTTTCCATTTAGAAATTAGATTTTTCACTAAAAAATATTTAGTCACTATTTGATCTATTTCTATAAATATTTTTGATTGAACTATCAAGAAAAAAAATAAAAATAGTACTAGTATTTTCATATGCAAAAATTAAGAAGTTTCTCAATATTTTAATGAAAATTCATTTCTTACCATGCTTTTTCCCGATAAGCTGATTCGATAGGTAATAAATAAAAAAATATATTTTATAACACAAATTTATCATATATAATTGAGTATACTTTTCTACACATTTGTTGATGTACTGGCCCAAATTGTGTGGGTCTTTTAACTTTTTTTCCCTCGGCTTATTTCATAATTGACCTCAGCTGATATTTATGTCCTTCAATTTTGAGTGTACATAATTAGACACTTAAAGTTATATAAAATTGAACAAGTAGATACACATATAATACATGTAGGATGATGTTACGTAGAATGTTCATTGTCATGTAAAATATCAAATAGGATGCGTATATTTACTTGTTCAACTCTATACAAGTTAGAACACCTACATGTATACACTCAAAATTGAAAAATATAAATATCAGATAAGTCTAGATTAAAAAATATATTTATATATTATGTCTTTAAATTTAACAAATTTTGTTGATGGTAGAAAATTCAAGATGGTCCATCTTCAAAGTCATTGGATGCAAAATCCTGGCTCACATTGTTGGTGGACCTCAGTGAAGTCTCTCTGTCAAGTAATGTTTTATTTATAGGTACCGACTTCCAGCACACTTTCTGGAAGTTTTACTTTAATTTAATCAAACTTTTACCATTTTTTGTATAATATTATTTTGAATATATTCTCTTCCCACTCTATTATAGATGGAAAAAGAAAGATAATTTTCTTAAAAAAATTGTTTAATCTTCGATTTACAAAAGGTAAGCGTAATATTGTAAATCCCAAAGAGGTTAGTGAGATAGAGCAATACATGAAGGCTGAAGGGAGGTTTCAAAATTTATCCTATTATTTTGAATTAACATTCTGATATTTATAAAGTATGTTAGATTGAAAACTAATATCAATTTTAAATGAAAATGTTGACCATTTAATTTCTTTTATATTAAACTTTAAAATGAGAAGTGACATTAATTATTTATGCTAGCCCCATTCATTTCTTTGAATATGTAATATAAATTTACAAACATATGTGTATTTCGTAATATATGTGGCAAATAGAAAGGCAAATTTGACTTAATTTGGGCGGGTTGAGTTATAACATGTCATTCAGTCCATATTAACTAAAGGAAACTTTGGATAGTTTGAGTCGTAACTCAATTATTGGCTAAACTTATTTTGATCCGTTAAATTTTGATTCAACTTTCTCATTTGTCGCGTCTAGTCAAAAGCGTCAAAACTTTCCAACCCTCTCCTCACATAATACAAAACAAATGAAGTTCTTTCAATAGTACTACTTGTGTATCACATTGCCCCCTTGCCAAAATTAAGATTGATAACCTTAAAGTGTCTACTAGGTAGTTTAATGATACTCTAATTTGTGTGTCACATTATTTGTGTGTCACATTGCTCCCTCTTCAAATTAGATTGAAAACATGAAAGTGACTACCTGATACTCTAATATTTAAGTTTTAACCCAAACTTTTAAGTGACATTTGGTTGTTGGCTAAAGTTATGCGAGTATTAATAATATAGAGTTCAAATATATATGATATGTATAATTATTTATATATTAGTTATCATCTTCTACTCTATATAAAATAATATATATAAATTCTGCTAATTCTTAAGAGAGAGAAACACGAAGGAGACTGCAATATTCAGGAGAATTTTCATGTGCCCTTGCTCACAGTGTCGTCCTCATAGACCTAGCTCGTCCCTCATAAATTTTACCCTTCAATTGGACTTGTGTTATCATAATTTTAGGGTTATCATTTGATGCATGTACAATGTCGTACGATGAAATCGTCCTCCTTTGATTTGCATCCTCTGTCACATCGATTCCTTTGTCGTTGTCTCCGACCATAATCACGTGATCTAGGTTTTATGTAATCTTGTTAGCATAACTCTGATACCATATTAAATTCAAAGGAAGAAAGAGACGCAAATTAAAGGAGATGACTATCTATTCATACACAAGAATACACACACGCAAAAATAAAACTAACATAGTCGGACCGTAAAACCTATTTAACATAATCTTTATTTATCATGTATATGTTTTATAGATTTTTTATAACTTTTACATATATGTATTAGTTATATGGAAAAAAATCAATCAAATATTATATAACTTATCCTAGATTTTATGTGGGGATCATATTTTCTCATTTTTATTTCTGATCGATAACCAAACATGAAACAACCCACTACAATTCAATTCATTTTTACCAGTCTAATATAAATGCTAGTTAGATTATGATATATTTTTGTTTAATCCATCTTTAACTTGTCTACATTATGTGCCTTGTTTCTTCCACCCATTGGGATTATAACACAAGGTATATATTATTTATACAAATATAAACCAAGAAGTTTTGGCCTTTGTGAATTATCTACTCATCTTTCCATTGCTTCTCCAACTTTGATGATCATAAATTGACTAAACAAACACAACTTGATGGTGGGGCACAAAACAGCCACTTGAGAAATTTAGGCTAAATTTCATAAATAATCACTAACTTATTTTAGGAAAAATTACCTAAATACACATCTTATTTTACTATAATTTCTAAAATTTCTTATCATTTAAATTTTTTTCAAAAATCTCCTCCTGATACATCACTCCCCTCTCGCTGATACATCCCTATCTCCCTCTCTGATACATCCATCCCCTCTCTGATACATCCCTTCCCTTAGAGATACATCTCTCCCCTCTTTGATACATTCCTCCCCTATGTATCTGGATGTCATATTCCCTCTCTGATACATCCCTCCCCTCTCGGATACATCCCTATCGTATGTATCTGGATGTCTGCTGATTTATCCAGAAGTCAAGTGATGTATCCGGATTCCATTAATTTTAAGGGATTCTTGTGATTTAGAAAATAGTTGGGAAATAATGTAATTAGCTCTTAACACTATGTGATTTACGTAAAATTATACATTATTTAATTGGTTGCTTCACGGTCGATAAAAAATGTTTATTTTTAATATTTTTTATTCAATAGGAGAACAATAGAGGGAAATAATGAGAATTTAAATCATACCTAATTTGTGGGAGACTCCTACTAGTATCACTAGATTGTAACAACCTGTTTGGCTAAACTCCTCATAGTCAAAAGTGCTTAATTACTCTATTTATATCAATTTAAGTCGGCGTTTGGTCATGAAAAAAAATTCACTTTATTTGAATTTCTTAAAATTGAAGTTGGAGTTAAAATTATGTTTGGTTATACTTTTTGTAATAAATATTTAAAATTTAAATTTATGTTTTTAAAAAAATACATAAAATATTATTAAAACATGAAAAAAAAAATGAGGTTATTTTATAAAAATAAAATTTAGGATAAATTTGAAAAAGAAAAAAAATTATAAAGTAAAAACAGGATTTTGGGTGTTTTTCAAATTTCAAATCTATAAAAAAAATAGGAAGAAAATTTAAAAATTCTCATGGCCAAATGAGTCCTTATAAGTGTCTTAATTAGAAAAGAGAAACTTTGAATTTTGTGATATTAAACTAATAATTTGCATAATTATTTAAATCTTGTGGTCTTAAACTTGTCACGTAAAAATATTGAAATTGAAAACCTACTAAATATAAAAAGAGCCTTTTATATTTTAGCTCTTTTTATATTTTAATTAAAAAAAATAAGACACTTAAAAGTGAAACAAACGGTGAATATTTTTATAAAATAACATGATTAGTTTAGAAAGTTTAGTTGAACTTTTTAAAAGCAATTATAATTTGGAAGAATGAAACTAATTTAGAGGGACAAAAAAATCGTTTCTTTAAATTTTCTTTTAAAATTATATTTGTGCCTTTATATAAAAATAAAAAAATAAAAACCTTTTCTTCTGTTCAATTGGTTGAAAAAAAAGAGTCTTCAAATTTCAAGTTTTCATGGATGACTGGAAAAAGGTAAAATTGACATCCTCAATTATAGCTTACAACAACCGCAACCACATATCCGATATAATTTTACGAGTACAGTTTGAAAAGTTGAAAAGAAAAGGATTTACAGATCTTATTTCTATCTTGTAAAGATAAAAATATAATTTTTAAAAGGCCTGATGTATTCATTAATTTTGCAATTTAGAGATGATGTACCCTTCGTAACAAAAAAAATGGCTCATCCTTATTGTTACACAAATGACCTAAATATACCTTTTTTATCTAACCGAAATAAAAAAAATGATTTTAAGAATTTACTTTTTATATTAAAAATAAATTCATGTTAGGATATATTTGATCCTTTTAGCAAAGTTTTGAGTTATATATTTTTATCCTTCTCACGAGTGATTTTTTAATTTAAAGGCTAATTTATGTTTAAAATATCTCTTTAATAGATCTATTTGCTTATCATTATTTGAGTCCTTATTCTCATTTCATTTTTTCTCTTTCAATTCGTTCTTTATCATAAAAATATGAGAAATAAAAAAAGTAGTGTGAATGAAAAAAGAGACCAAAATAGGGAAAACATTACAATTAAATTTTTTGCGACTATATTATAATTCATTTTTTGTCTGTAAAAATAAACATAATATTTATGATAAATTTTACAAGAAGACGAATGAAAATAAATTTGATTCCAAATAATAAACTCATATTAGTCATCACATCAAAGAAGTCAAAAAGAAAATTACGTATAAGAAGGATCAAATATATCCCTACAACAACAATCTAGTGAAATCACACTAAGTCTAAAAAGTGTAGATCGTACGCAATCCTTACCACTATCTCGTGAACGTAATCAAATATACCTCAACACAAATTCTTTTTAAGCAAAAAAAAAAAAATACTTAATTTTTTAATTTCCATTACACGAAAATCGATAATTCTACATCATTTATATAACGATAAGAATATACACGAATGAGTGTTATATATAATATAACTCTATAAATATTTGTCAAACTTCCCCTTGTCTCTATCTCTCTCTCTTTAGACTTCAAGATAGAAGACAAACTCAATAGTGATTCTCCTTTTTCTCTTCCAAAACACATAGAAAGTGATGGCAATAGACTTTTGCAATTTTTTTTTAGAATAATGTCAATACAAAATATTGAAAAGTCTTAAAAATGTCTAGTCAAATGTACACAAAAGTCGGTGATGTCTTTCAATTTTTCAGCCCTCCTTTTTGATTCTTTCTAAAAGTAGTCATAACAGTTCAAAATTCCAAGTCAACTAACGTGTTAAACGGATAAATATACATACAAATATGTGGTGCACAAAAAAATAACTATACATAAATGCAGAAGAAGAAGAAAAACTATAGTATAGTATACAATATTTTTTTGAGTATGGTATCATTAAATTGTTTGTCAATTCTCTTGATTTCGTGTCAAATGGTAATGTTTGTTTCAGTTGTAGCGCAGAATCAAATTCAAAATAATAGTAGTTGTGTCGATGAATTCGAGTGTGGTAATCTTGGAAATGTGAGGTTTCCATTTTCTGTATCTTCACAACCTGCTTGTGGATTGTACACTATAGATTGTGATGTTACTCCCAATCCAACAATTCGTCTGGGAGAAAATGTTTATAGTGTTCTGAGACAACGAAACTTTGATGGTTTTCGAGTTTTAGACCATAGGCTTGAGGAATTATTGAGGAATAACAGTTGTGGATCTTTTGATAGAAGTATATCGTTTCCAAGTTCTCCTTCTATATCATTTAGAATCAATGAACGAAATGTTACTTTGTTTAGATGCAATGACAGTTTAGATATCAAGAGGAGTATGAGTGATCGTTATTTTCACGAATATCTGAATTATACAAAATGTAGTGGCTTTAGTATATACTACAAGTATCCTAGTAGAGGACGGGAAGATTCCTCTGATACACCAGAAGAAGATATTCCGGATAACTGTTCCCCGATTCAATTGCCAATTAGATGGAATTCAGGATCGAATAGTAGCTTGTTTGATCTCTTAGCTGTGAATTATACAATTCTGTGGAGCCTGTCTGCTGATTGTAGTAAATGTTACTATGGAGGAGGTCGATGTTTAACCGATAGCAACAATAGATTTCTTTGTTCCACAGGTAATATTTTATTTGCAATATGCTTGTCATATACAATACTCTGAGCTTTGTCTAATTCTACTTAGAATAGTTGCTTCTAGTTTTTGTACTCCAGCTTCAAGAGTGCACATCTACATACCTCAACTTGGTCTCAGCTGGACACTCCAACTCGTCCCTAGTGTGTCTCGTGGACACCTGATGCTGACATGGCACATAAATATTGAAGGTGTGTTCAACTGACAGGGAGGAGACGAGTTGAGGTGTCAAGATGTGCATACTCAAAGTTGGAGTGCTTACTTGTCAGCTGAGGCCAAGTTTGAGTGTCTGTTTCTTTATTTATTATGCCGATTGAAAATAATGAAACAAATCCATTGTGTAACCGGGGACAAATCGCCTGCAGAATTTATGTCTGTAGCTTCTTTATGTTGATCTTGTTCTGAATTTAATATAGCAGCATAAGCTTGTCAGACTTAGCTTAACTCTCAGTTCCTCCTCCGCGTGCAACATTTGTCTAACTTTTTCGTGATTTGCTTTGGTTGCAGTAACAAGAAAGTCGAGACGAGTTCTAATTGTAGGTAACAATCTATAACTTCAAATCTTTTTCATATTACCACATGTGCTTTGAAATGCCAGCTTTCGTCGAATTCTATCTACTTTTCTGTAGCCATTTTTCAAAAAAATTCTGATTAGTTTCTCTGCATTTGCTTCAGTCTTACCTGTGGTGATTGGCTTGACCTTTTTAATCTGTCTTGGTATTGTTATCTGGCGTTTCAAGAAAGGAAAAGGCGGTCGTTCTCACTCTTTCACAAGAAATACATTTTCTGATCCTTCAAGAAAAGATCTTGAAGGGGGGGATAGCAAGTACTTTGGGGTCCCCGTCTTCTCCTACTCTACTCTCGAAGAAGCCACCAATAATTTTGATCCCTCCCAAGAGCTTGGAGACGGAGGTTTTGGAACTGTGTACTATGGTAATATATAAACCACGTAAATCAAGTCATGACATTTCGAATCATATTTGGAAAAACATTAGGCTGAGTTTTGCATTACTGTATTAAGAATGCAATGTTTTGACATGATTCAGCAGCTAACAGTGTACTTCTTTTATTAGGTAAACTTCGTGATGGACGAGAAGTTGCAGTGAAACGCCTCTATGAGCAAAGTTCCAAGAGGATGGTGCAATTTAAGAATGAAATTGAAATTCTTACTGGCTTAAGGCACCAGAATCTTGTTATGCTCTATGGTTGCACGTCAAGGCATAGTCGTGAACTCCTCCTGGTTTATGAATACATACCGAATGGAACAGTTGCTCATCACCTCCATGGCGAGAAAGCTAAAAACGGAGCCCTTATATGGCCTATACGCATGAAGATTGCCATAGAAACTGCTAGTGCTTTAGCTTATCTCCATGCTTCTGACATAATACACCGCGATGTCAAGACTTGTAACATTCTACTTGACAACAATTTCTGTGTCAAAGTTGCAGATTTTGGGCTTTCGCGACTTTTTCCAAATGATGTGACTCATATCTCAACGGCTCCACAGGGGACGCCAGGATATGTTGATCCGGATTATCATGCATGCTATCAGCTGACAAGTAAAAGTGATGTGTATAGCTTTGGAGTTGTCCTTATTGAGCTCATATCGTCGCTTCTTGCTGTGGATATAAGAAGGCATAGGGATGAAATTAGTTTGGCTAACTTTGCAGTAAGCAAGATTTTGAAATGTGCATTTGAGGAGTTGATCGATCCATCTCTTGGTTACGAGTGCAATGCTGAAGTTAGGAGAATGACTACTTCAGTTGCAGAGCTAGCTTTTCAATGTCTCCAACTCGAGAAGGAAATGAGGCCAACAATGGATGAAGTGTTGGAAATTCTAAAGGCAATTCAGAGTGGTGAGTTTGAAAACCAGAAGAAAGAAGAGATTAACATCGTTGATAATGTAGAAGTCCCTCAGGACCATGAATCAGAAAAGGATGATGCACAATTGATGAAATCTGAATTACCAGTTTCGACGAATTCTGTGAATGATAAGTGGTTCAGTTGCTCTACCACAGTTAGTATTAGCGGGTGAAATTCCTTCGATATTAATGCTAACTTCATTATTTCTTAGCTTTCACTCTCTTCTCATTCTTTTTTCGCTCTCTGCTTGTTTATGAGTTCAATAACTAATTGTATCAGAGATGTGTTAAAAATAGAGATGCCTTTTTTTTTAAGCAAGCCATCGCCTTAACGATGTGGGGGGTTAGGCTTGACCCGTACCATGTCTATAAACATCCAAAAAGTTATGAAAGCAAAGGGGAAATTTATACTATAAGTCTGATAGAGAACAATGAGGAAAAAACTAAACAATCTACAGAACGGCTAAAATGACATAGACTTTCATACTATAAGCAAAATACAATAGTTCAACTAACAAAAGAATTACATTTGTTGTACCTTCTCCTTATGCTAGGGATCGTTGCCACTTATCTAGTAGAAATAGTCCCTTCACCTCTTTAGTGAACTGATGAAAAGAATAATAGAAGGTACCACTTCCACTCGAAGAGGCCTGTTTAGCAAAGAGTCAGCTATTTGGTTGGCTTCTCTATAGCAGAGGGAAATATTTACTTCTGCCCCATTCGTGGCTTGGTCAATGTCTCGAATGATTCCTTTCAGCTTCAAGTTTTGGTTACCTTGTCTTTGATCACGTTGGCCACTACCATAGAATCGCCTTTACCAAGTAAACTTTGATGTACAAAAATAGTTTGTGAACATGCCTTGAGAATGTAATGAATCCAAAAGTAAAATTACGTTTATGGATGCATGATGAACTCCCCGTTGCTCACGAGTACATTCCCAAAGGAACAGTAGTTGATCATATTTCATGAAAATGCAGCAAAGTCACTTCCTGGCCTGTCTGAATTATAATACTTGCTATTGAAACTATACTCCATTGGCTTATCTTTATGCTTCTATTTAAGCCAATCCCGACTAAGCTTATAAGCACCGCTTGGCTTATCTACGCGTTTGGTAAGAGTAAAAGTCTGTATTTGGAAAGGATTGCAGCAAGGGTGAGGTGCTGGACATCAGTTCACTCTTTGGTTAGCTCTACATAGAAGACTAACCACAGTTGATCGATTGGCAAAACGCATATATCAAAGTGCTATTCACTTTAGAGTGCTCTATAATTCTATTGGCAATGGAACTAATTTACCAAAAGTAGTTTATGTGATATCTTAATTAATTCAAAATAATACATACATAATTTGACAAGTCTAGATCATCAAGCTTGATCTTTCGAGTCTTGAATCATATAGGTGGTAGTAGGCATGTCTCTGTCTGACACTGAAGAAGAATACAAGAAAGGCTTCGGAGGCATTTGCAAAGATTTGAGTTCACCTTGTAACATCTCTACGACCATACTGATAGAAGGCCTGCTGGACGGATCGGTTTGGATGCACCACAGGCTCACCAGTATCATCTTTTCTGCAAGTCTTTTATCCTCTTCCTCCACAATGCCAGTTAGTCCAAGCTCTTTCTTTTGTTCAATTTGTTTGTAAATCCAGTGTGGAAAGTATATTTCAGTAGTACGATCAACAACATCGTCAACATTTTTCCTTCCTCCAACCATCTCGAAAACCATCATACCATAGCTATACACATCTGACTTGTGAGAAACTCCTCCAATGTTTTTATAGACAATTTCTGCTGCAATGTAGCCAATAGTCCCTCTTGCATCCAATAAAGATACAATGCTTTCCTTATTGTTACATAATGCAAGGCCAAAATCGGATATTTTTGGACAAAAGTTTTCATCAAGAAGAATGTTGTGAGGCTTTATATCGAAATGCAGGATTCTAGTATTGCAACCGCGATGCAGATACTCCAATCCTCTAGCAATGCCAAGTGAAATATCGTACAATGTTTGCCATCCTAGTTGACGATTCATCCCACATTTTGCATCGTAAATGAACTTCTCAAGTGATCCATTGGGAATGAAATCATAGATGAGAGCTCTGTCTTGACCCTCAAAACAAAATCCCACAAGTGATACAATATTAATATGAGAAGTCCTACTGATACTTGCTACCTCATTGATAAGCTCTTCTCCCCCGCCCTTCGATTCCTTCAAGACCTTGACTGCCACAAGACTTCCGTTATGCAACTTTCCCTTATACACAGAACCATAGCCTCCTTGACCAAGTTTATTTTTGAAATACTCAGTCATCTTTTTAACTTCAGAATAACTGTACTTCCTTGGCGCGAGTGATCCATGGTTCTTCAAGAAGGCTTTTACATTTCTGTAATCCTCTCCTTTTGTCTTCCAGAAAATGAAGGAGCATTTTGTTCTTAAGTAGAAGAGTAAGACAACTACCACTGCAATTCCTCCAATAGAAGAAGTAACTGCTGCTGTCACAAATTGGAAGATTTTTGTAAGTGTTTGAAGTTGCACCAGTTTTGCAGGATTCTATATCCGCATAATACATGAACGTGCCTTTTTACTTGATCTCATTTGGAATCTATGCCCTCCAACTTTGGGTATGCACAAGTAGACACTTGAACTTGTATAGAGTTGAACAAGTAGACAAACTCGTCCTATGTGACATTTCATATAGGACACATATGTATGTTTATTGCACTCTATACAAATTAAGTGTTTCTTTGTGCACAACCAAAGTTGGAGGGCATAGATGCCAGCTGAGGCCAAGTTAAAAGGAATATTTATGTATTATGCCTACTAGATTTATCAGCATAATAACATTCCAGTGAAGAAGGTACTCTTTATCTGTGGTATGAAATGGAAATTTGTAGCTATAGATGGTTACCTGCAACTAGAATTCGTTTCGACTTTCTTTTGCTGCAGCCAAAGAAAATCACAAAAATGTTAGATATATAAATATAGGAGTCCAGGTCCAGTATGTTTGTTTATTAACTGCTGTTTGGAAGTAAAATTTACCTTTGGGAGTGGTGGAACAAAGAAATCTATTGTTGCTGTCGGTTAAACATCGACCTCCTCCATAGTAACATTTACTACAATCAGCAGACAGGCTCCACAGAATTGTATAATTCACAGCTAAGAGATCAAACAAGCTACTATTCGATCCTGAATTCCATCTAATTGGCAATTGAATCGGGGAACAGTTATCCGGAATATCATCTTCTGGTGTATCAGAGGAATCTTCCCGTCCTCTACTAGGATACTTGTAGTATATACTAAAGCCACTACATTTTGTATAATTCAGATATTCGTGAAAATAATGATCACTCATACTCCTCTTGATATCTAAACTGTCATTGCATCTAAACAAAGTAACATTTCGTTCATTGATTCTAAATGATATAGAAGGCGAACTTGGAAACGATATACTTCTATCAAAAGATCCACAACTGTTATTCCTCAATAATTCCTCAAGCCTATGGTCTAAAACTCGAAAACCATCAAAGTTTCGTTGTCTCAGAACACTATAAACATTTTCTCCCAGACGAATTGTTGGATTGGGAGTAACATCACAATCTATAGTGTACAATCCACAAGCAGGTTGTGAAGATACAGAAAATGGAAACCTCACATTTCCAAGATTACCACACTCGAATTCATCGACACAACTACTATTATTTTGAATTTGATTCTGCGCTACAACTGAAACAAACATTACCATTTGACACGAAATCAAGAGAATTGACAAACAATTTAATGATACCATACTCAAAAAAATATTGTATACTATACTATAGTTTTTCTTCTTCTTC
>JAJONR010012547.1:0-16866 GCA_029582245.1 Solanum etuberosum | reverse complement strand
TTGGCCTGTAAATCCGGCAATAATCATGTTGGCTGTATCCTTTTCAGAATTCTTGTTGGCCTTGCAAATCGTACTATACATAAGAATTCTATGAGCCAAAGTATAAATTTGTCTATCAGTAAAATCATCAATATTCGACTCATAAATTTCTGTCCCACTAAAACTATTGGAGACGTAATATTATTGCTCCTCCAGGAGGATATCTTGAGGAGTCGGCCTAGGATAGTAATACATCCTTTGAACTGGTTTTCTAGCATGTTTCTCTGAGATTTTATTAATCTCATCCGGAATATTATTCCTATCAGTGGCCTCACTTGCACTTAGTTGGAGGGGATTAATATTTAACCCTTGAAACCACTTTTGAAGCAATCTTTCAATAATATCAAGCTTTAATAATTTAAAGTCCTTAATTTCTGGAGGGGGTTGAATAGTAGGAGTAACCTTCTCCTTTCCTTTATCAGGGATTTTAGACTTCTCTAATTCAGAACATAAATGACTAATTTTATCATGTAAAGAGAGAATATGCTCTCCTATAATACTCACATAAACATTCGTGTAATTGTTTTGTCGTATTAAAGTTTTAACATGCTTAGAAGTAATAAGAGTAGTGTCATTATCATCAAACAACTCTGCAAATGCAGTAAAGCATACAGTCTTATTATCTTTTTCAATTTGAAAAGATTGTTGAGGAGGTAGGAGAGATTTGATAATTGTACTGTCAGATAATTTATTATCTTGTTCTAACATAGAAATATAGCTATAAACATATTTCGTCATAAACCATGGTACAAAAGTAATAGCTTTATTTGCTTTAGAAAGATCATTATAAAAATCTTCTTGGAAGAATGTTTGTTGATTATTATTAATATTTTTGAAAAACCATTTTCTAAATGATTCTCATTTGGGCTGGAAAAATTCATTTGAAATTTTCTTTCTTACCGGCGATCCTGGTCTAAAATCAATAAGTTCTGATCTATCCATGTAAACCATTTGGAAAGTTTATTTCAGATAAAGTCTTTCATATAAGAAGTGGATACTCGAAAATTATCTTCTTCTCTAATCTGAGAAGTAGACGCTCTAGAAGGCATATCAACAATATAATCAACAAGAGATATAAGATGAGTTAGATCTAAGCATTCATGAAGGAAAACCTATATTATCACCATAACTCATTAATAAATTTTGGTCAGTGAATTTGATTTTCACTGTCCCATCAGGAGTTTGCTCAATATCAGAAATATCAGGATTTATATTATTCTTGGGTGGGACTGCCTTTTCGATCACCCACTCTTTAGGAAAATCAATTTTATCCCTGATATTTCTGATATTGAGCAAACTCCTGATGGGACAGTGAGAATCAAATTCATTGACCAAGATAATAAGACCCCCCTACAAAATTCAAGTGTGTTTATAAAAATCAGACCTCAAGATTCAGGAGGATAATTATATATTTTTTCTAAAAGAAATTTAATTGTTAATATTATAGGAAGACAATGAATTATAATACCACTATAAAAATTGAATTTAATGACATATTTTCATTAACTTTATATGATAAAGGTGTGGTAAAGGTGGACATTGTGAGAGACAAGTTAATTTAATCATAAAAAACTAATTATTTTTTGAAATATTTTCACTTTATTTAAAAATTATATTAACGTTTGATCATTAAAATTTCAAATCCAACTTGAAATTATATTTCAAATTTGTAAAAATCTTATAATTTTTTTAGCTCACTTTTTGAAGAAATTATATTTGCGAAATATAATTAATTTTTTTGAAATATTTTTCACTTTATTTGAAAATTATATTGGCGTTTGATCTTGAAAATTGACATTTGATCATGAAAATTTAAAATCCAACTTGAATTTGTAAGATTTTATAATTTTTTAGCTCACTTTTTGAAATTATAATTACATACATTCATAAAAAATAATTATTTTTTCGAAATATTTTTCACTTTATTTGAAAATTATATTGACGTTTGATCTTAAAAATTGGCGTTTGATCATGAAAATTTCAAAACCAACTTAAAATTATATTTCAAATTTATAACATATTATAACTTTTTTGGCTCACTTTTTGAAATTATGATTACATACATTCAAATATAAATATGATTTACAAAAAATATAACTAAATACAAATTCATAAATTTAAATAAAATTAAAAATATTTGGAGTTTAGGACCAAAACTCCCATTAAAAGAAGATGGTTAATTTTATTTTAGAGGCAAGCTATTTTTTTTGGTAAAAAGTTGCTCGTGTATTATTTTTTATAGGAAAAGAGGTCAAATATTCCCCTAAACTATTCGAAAATGTCTAGATATACCCTCCATTTGAAGTTTGGCTTACTCGTGCCCTCATCGTCCAATTTTTCGCATAGATATGCTTTATAAACGTTAGTTGGTTTGATGGAAATATCCATCTCCTTTACCCTTTCTTTAAATGACAAATGAAATTTCCACGTCCTTTTTAAATTAACACATGAAATTTATATTAAAAATAAATAAATTAATACACTTCTTTAAAATAACCTATCCGATCCGGGTATCAACCTATTTAACCCGTTCGTATATCATGTCCCTTCTTCATTACCATCAAAATCGCGGCTCTAGGGTTCTTGAGAGCCCTCATTACCCCATCAATTTCATTTCAAGAAGCTCGCACGACAATAAGAAGAGTGTTCTAGTCATCTTCAACCATTCAAGTTTCAAAAAAATAAGTCAGGACTCGAGTGTTTCAAGTCGATTGACAATGAACTGTCAATGTGGTATTGCAACGAGAATTTTCACGGCTTTCACTCCAACGAATGCTGGAAGACGCTTTTATAAGTTTTCTAAGTCTAATGTAAATTTATCATACAACTTCATTAATTTTCATATTTTTGGCCATTGTTGATTTCAAGTTCATAATTGTGCAGGGTTATAAATGTGCTTATTGGAAATGGGTTGATGATACGCTCCATCCTAGAATTGCAAATATCATCCACAATATAAATAAGGAAAACAATAATCTTCATCGTGAAAAGAAAGCTTTGGAGACAAGAATGACTGATCTTGAAAAGTGTTTGGCATCTGATATTGAAGAAAATTGTGAACGTCTAGATGAAATTACCAAGAGTGAGGAGGTTGTTGTCGATAATGAAGAGGTTGATGTCGATAAGTCTAAGAAAAAAGTTTATAAAATGTGAATTGTGATAGCTACGTTGCGGCGTTGTTTTGCAGTATTCATCACATTTTTGGTGATGAAATAGGAATTTCTAACCTTTTGTCATGTATATTTTGTAATCTTTAACTTAGAAAACGTTAAACATGTGTGATGTGGTTCATGACTATTGAATTCTAGTATATATTTTTGTTTATATGATCTGTTAATTTAAATATAGCAACAATTGTAATGTTGTATCAAACATATTTTATAATTCAATTTTAATTGGATAATTTTGTTGGTACAACGTTTGTACTACTTTGTTGCCTTACCAAATCAAAGTCAAAAGAATAGGCACAAAATTGGAACTCAAGCCACCAGATTTCTTGAAGATAAAGTACAGTTTGGAATTTACATTCTTACTGTATTACTTTAGGCCTTGTAACCTATATTACTTAAGAGGCATGGCACATATTGTATAAATAATTTAAAAATATAAATAATACTGCAATGATGTCATAAATCCGCATAAATTGAAAAAGACAAATAGGATAAACACAACCAAAATTATGTGTCGTTAATGTCATTCTATAAAGGCATATAAAAGTTTCACCTAACTTAATCCTCATGAACTAGCCCCGAAAAATTACTATTAGCTATATTGTATGTCAACCAACTGTGGTTACCCATTAGCTTTAACACAAAAATTAACATATAAAATAAATTACAATGAATCATCATCGGGTGTAGGTTGTCCTCTCCCCTTAACCCCATCATCTTGATTCTTTTCTTTTTTGCCTTCATCTGCGCATGTCCAGCATAGACAATTTCTTTTCCCTTCCATGTTGTTTTGACCGGAGAATAAGACATATTAGTTGGCACTGAGGCACCGGTGTGATCTCCAGCAAATTAAATTTTTCTTGTACCAGTTGGAACAATTCTTGTCTTCAACTTCTCACCCTTTAACTCTGATTCACAAATCACCATTGATCTTAGAGGTGTGTCTTATTCATTTTCAACATCAGGACCATATGGTTCAAAATCTTGTGTTGCAGTTTGTGGTCGATAAATAGACTCTTGTATACCAGCCTCGGTCTCATATTCACTGTCAGGCATTGGTCTTTTTTCCTTCCTTGAATGTGCATTATTTTTAGTACACTTTTCCTATATTTTTTATTATTATTAAGCATATTGTCAATTAGCTTACAATAAAAAGCATGAAATATTGCCAATAAGTATTTTGTAGCTTATCTTATAACAACCCCTCACATTGTGGTTTGGTTCACCACAGTTACTATATGTCATTTGAGT
This sequence comes from Solanum etuberosum, assembly GCA_029582245.1. NCBI lineage: Eukaryota > Viridiplantae > Streptophyta > Magnoliopsida > Solanales > Solanaceae > Solanum > Solanum etuberosum. The sequence goes on along the minus strand of JAJONR010012547.1, from coordinate 12,406 downwards.
GCCCTTTCTGGACTGAGACCATTCAACTTTTTTTTTTCTTGCTTCATTTGGTTCTCTATTCCTCTTCATTTTAGGTCTACCCACTTATTTCACTACATCAGGAGGCAACACTACATTTGAAGGATCAACCTTCCATAACTTCTGACCTCTTACAAGTTGCATCTTGTTGTTTTTATAGGTTATAACATGCAAGCCTCCTTGCTATACCACCAATGTATTTCAGTTATGTGATTATTATTATTTTGTCAGTGCTTTGATGGCATGAGGGCAGGGAATACTTGATAAATTTAAAATTCTGCAAGTGCATTTTTTTGCTCTAGATTGACAGTGTGTCTATCTTATCCATCAGACACTTCATAGTCCCAATCTTTCATTGAATTCCACCGTATAACTATGTGCTATGGCCCTAAAGTCAATGTACAACTTCATGCATTCTGGATCGAAATCAGTAACCTAAGTCCTCAATTTTTTTCCATTTTCCCTAGCAATCTCATTATTTGTACTCTTATGTCTTCTAACATATTGATTATTGGCTTTGCTCTAGCCTCAAGAATCCATGTATTGAATAACCCAGTGAAGTTGTTATCAACCATCATGTTCTTACACTGAATATAAAAATAAGTTATACACCATGCCTTTGGTGGATAATTCACCAAATCCCTTACACCATCTTTTGATAATTTCCCCAACTTATTCAACTGGTCCTTGAACTCTTCATCACATGAGCTCCAAGACACCACCACATAAGCTTCCTCATTTGATCACTCCTCCATTTTTTGTACCAGTTACTCTCAATATGTCTCACATAATACATATGCTAAGCTTCAAGCAACACTTTGTCAATAACATCTAAGTAACAGTGAAACAAAACAAATGAGAACATGAAATTCAAATATGAGAATCTGATAGTAAAAAACAGAAAGTAAAAATTGAGAATCATACTTTTTGCATATTTAAAATGAATGTGATTCTTGCACCATCTTTAAGGTCCAAAGACCCCTTCAATAACTCAACGAACCAACACCATGTCCTGCTTGTTTCTTTGTTCACTATTGCCCATGCTAGTGGATAGAAATTGTTCATAGAATTTGGTCCTAGTGCAACCAACAACATGCCCTTAGAGCATCAAAACACATGTACATCCTCAAAAAAAAAAAATCCGTTAGCTAGGGAATCCTTAGAGATATTTATCAAAACATCACTTTCGGGATTGTATTGCTTAATTTCTTGTGCATAGGCCTCAAGCTTGTTGTAGTCATCTATAAAACTACCCTCCAACTTCTCAAGAGCCATCCTCTTAGACATTTTAAGTTTGGATTGACACGCATTCAATTTTAAATCATTTTCAAGCTCTCTTCTCATATCTTTTACCTTATACTTGGGATTATTTTGAAGCTTGTTCTTGAAGTATTGAGCTAAAGTGGTTGAATCAGATCTAGGATTAAAAAAGGCCTCCTCACATGTGTTTATTGATGAAAGTCCTTATCTTAAACCCTTCAGTTTTGCCATCTCTTGAAATCAAACACCTAAAGGGACACCCCTCATCACAACCATATCTAGTTCTCTTTGTATCACCTTTGATTATAGTCAAAGCCCTTTTGTTATCTAATGCATAATAATTCAGAACCTGTCTACCTTTTTTCATATCCTTAAATGTCATACCAACTTACAATTTCTTGAAGTTTTCTAACCTGTCACCTATACTCTTCCACTTTCCTTGCTAATAGCCTCCATCCACTCATAATCACATTCCTCACCCTCAGAAAGATCCCATTCACAATCATCACCAATAATGTGTTCACAATCCGTACCAACCTCAACATCTACAAAATATGATTCAGAATATTGTGTGATATTTTGAGCAAACATTGTGAGCTCACCCTCCTCCACAACAAAGAAGTTGCCGACTTTAAATTTCTCATATAATAGGCTAAGGATGACCCTAGTTCCATCATCCCCATCTACTATATAATACTTATCAAAGGGCCACTAACAATTGTTTAACCCGAGAAAACCCTAGCTTGGAAGTAAACTCATCACATATATCTTTATGACTCAATAATTCAGGGTCAAAATTAAGCCAAGAGTGCACCAATTTCTTAGTGTAAACCAACTGAGGTGAAATGACCCAACTAACCGCGTAGTTGAACACAATTTCAACTTCATCAATTATCCTTCAAAAATACATGAAAGAAACAGTAAAATCAGAGGGACCACATCAAACCGAACACATTAAAATCTACAAAAATATAATAAACTAAACCCTAAAAGACAAACATCATTTGAGACCACCAAAAGACAAACAAAATGTCACGCTCCGAGGTTTTCCTCTTGACGTATCACGAGTGACCCCAAGCTAACCATGTGTCTGGCATATATCAAGCATACTAAGAATAACTGAATAAAACATGTACTATGCGGAAGCTAAAACAATGGATAACTGAAAGTGGGGAATACCCAACTAGTTTAAATGTATAAATCATACTAAGAGTTTAATAACAACTGAAAGATGAACTTAACAATTGAAGCTGATTCTATTACTATGTTTGGAAAGCCTCTAACTGAGTTGAGTTGCTAGGACATGCCCCCCAGCTAACTCTAACAAAACTGAAAACTGAATAAAAAGACTAAAGTGAAAAACATATTTTTTATCCTCGAAGTATGAGGACTCACCACTAAGCTGCTGAAATGCGGACCGAGAGTCGATCTAAGCGTGATCTGGATGCTGAATACCTGAACCTACATCATGAAATGATGTAGCGTAGAGTATGCGTCAGTACTTGGAATATACTGAACATGCAGGATATAGATACTAATCTGAACAAATATATATAAGCTGAACAAAGCATAACTAAGCAAGAATGTAAATACTGAAACATAACTAGAAAGCTAAGCTGAATGCAATGACCAAGTACTAATCATGAGAATAACATGCTGAACTGAATGATGAAGTATATACTGAAAACCTGGTCAAATGCACTGAGAGTCTAACTGAGAGAGCTACTATTAACCGACATAAAACCACGTGAGCTAAACGTGGAGTCCGATGTATACGCCCCATCGATAGGACCCAATATACCTTGCCAGGGGTATAAAGGCATGACTGACATGGTCACTAAATCTGATGCCTACAGAGGGGACTTATAAACCTATGGGGGCACATAGTTTTGGGACTATGAGAGTACACTGAACCCTAGTCCAACTCGGTGCTAAGCCTACTCCCAATTGAAAATATGTATGACACAACATAACTGAAATACTGGATAGCTCAATGTTCTGACATGTAAATCTGAGAATGCAACATTTAGGAACTGACAATGTAACATTCGGATACTGGAGCATGTTTATTTGTTTAACTGACCTAGTAAGTGTAATTCATGAACTAAGAGAATCTACACAACTAGGGTTCTGAGTTTCATGCAAGGAACTAAGCAATGATTTCACGAAAACATGATAAATTGATTACGAATACTATAACAGCTGAATCACAACCAATATCTAAGGTTTTAGAAACCCTAGGTCTAAGCAAGATATAGCGAATCAAGAATCTGACTGAATTCTAGGGACCTAGTGGATGAAAGGAACCCACTAGTGAATTCTAGGGACATAGTAGTTGAACACAATTTCAACTTCATCAATCATTCTTCAAAAATACATAAAAGAAACAGTAAAATCAGAGGGACCACATCAAACCGAACACATTAAAAGCTACAAAAATATAATAAACTAAACCCTAAAAGACAAACATCATTTGAGACCACCAAAAGACAAACAAAACAAAGCTTACAAAGGTATAAAAAGTACATCCTTTAACATTAAACAATAGATTTTATGTGATTTTGGTAGACACAAATCAAATACAACAGATACCTCACTAGGTCGATTTTATTTAGATAACCCTAACATAACACAAAAATGTAACAAAATCGAATATATGAGAATAAATCAGTACCTTCAGGAAAACAAAACTTATATAATTTACTGAATATAGAAGATTTACTTTCAAGCTGTAAATCATAGAGCCACAAGCTTCTTTTGATGGAAATGGAGAAGTTTGCAACAAATTAGGGCTTTGATAATGGGTTAAAAAAGTTGTTTTTTTGGGTCGGATATGATATACGAACTGGTTAAATGGGTTGATATCCGGGTCGGATAGGTTATTTAAAAGAGGTGTATTAATGTAGTTATTTTTAATATAAATTTCATGTGGTAATTTGAAAAGGACGTGGCAATTCCATTTGTCATTTAAAGAAAAGGAAAATGAGCTGGATATTTCCAGCAAACCAACTAACGTCTATAAGGGCATATCTATGCGAAAAGTTGGACGGCGAGGGCACGAGTGATCCAAACTTCAAACGGGGTATATCTAGACATTTTCAAATAGTTTAGGGGCATATTTGACCCTTTTTATATACCTGAAGGACTTTCTTGGCAATGTATTATACGAGGAGGACAGAAATAGAGCAATCTTAAGATTTGAGGGACCATTTGAGTTAAAAATTACTAGTATATTAAAAAAATATCCTCATATACGAAGTACTACTGATAAACTGACCTGATAGCCTCTCAGCTTCGAACCAGTTGGAAAAACCCTAATCTCAGAGTTCGCTACGGCCTAGGGTTCCGTCAAAGCTAAAGTACTTCACCGGCGGAACACCGAGCCATCGGTCAACCGGCAGAGAGCATCATCGCAAATGGACTTCGACGAGTACGATTATCTGGAGAAGACTGTGGAAGAGACTAACGGTACTTCTACGAAGAGCAAAGACAAAGACAATAACAGCAGCGCCGAGAAGGAGAAGAGCGAGAAAGGCTATCGTCGAAGGGAGAGAGATGGAAGTGAGGAATACGCAGATGACGACAATAGAGAGCGCCGGAGCAGCAAAAAGTCTCGCGGCGACGGCGAAAGCATCAGAGAGAAGGATAAGGAGAGAGATAGAGAAAGGTCATCGAGGCATCGGAGTAGGGAACGGGAATCTGAGAGAGACAAAGAGAGAAGCTCAAAAGACCGTGACCGCGACAGAGAGAAGAGGGAAAAGGAGAAAGAGAAAGAGAAAGAGAAAGAGAAAGAGAGGGATAGAGACAGGGAGAAGGAGAAGGAACGTGATAGAGATAGGAAGAGTAGAGATCGGGATAGAGATAGAGATAAGGAGCGAGAGAAGGAGAAAGATAGAGAGAGGGAGAGGTCAAGGAGGAGCCGTAGTCGCTCGAGAATTGAGCGAGAGAAAGAGATGTTGAGAGACAGCGAGCGTGACTTTGAATCACGGGACAACAGGTTATACTCTTTGCTTTGCTTGTATCTTATGTTACATTATTAGTCTCATGTCATATCAAGTGCTGCTGTTTGTTGCTTCTTAACAATTTTGAGTTTATTTCAAAATATTAGTGTTTTGATGATAATTATTAATTCAGGCTGTAGTGATTGATGAATAGTTTCCAATGTACATCAATAAGGTTGGCAACTGCAATTATGTAGTTGGTTGGCAATTGCAATCATGTAGCTGCTAATGTGGTGAAAGGCATTGCGAAAACTAAAAAGAAATGTCAATATTTGCCTCTCATCATCTTTATTTCTCAAATTTATATCAATTTTTTTACTGCGCTGTCGACTGTTTTTGTAACCCAAAAAACAGAAAATTAGGTAATGGCTGAGTTTAAGTATGTGCTTGAACACACTCTGCTGAGTGTTTTGAGTTCTAGTAGGTTCAAACGGAGAAGGCAATTTAAAGTGGTCTAAGTGCGTAAAAGAGTGTCAGTTTATCCACAAAGAATGTAATATTCTGACTTGGGTTGAAATCGTAGATGGATTGTTTCCACATCTTAATGGGCTAACAATGCGGAAACCCTTCAAGGCTTGATTGAAGAAGTGGCTTATTCCCACATATATTGAGTATGATAAGGTCTGTTAAGTTTCCTTTGGTCTTTGAGATTTTCGCTCACTCTTGAATCCTTCTAATGTTTCTGCATTGATGGATTTAAGGTTACTTTTTTCTTAAATCTGATTTGAGATGTTGACAAATGATGTATTGAATTTCTAGGTTGGCAACGCATATGGTGTGAGGCTGTATCAGTTTTTCAACCTTTTCTTCTGTTCGAAGACGAAAATACATTAACCCTATATGTGATTCTTTTTTGTGAAAGCAGGGAAAAGTCTCAAAATTTTGGTGCTGGGCAGCGAATAATGTCACAACACATACTGCATTCATATTCTTAACTTGAAGTTTATACTTGGAGATGCTTCAAAAGTTCAAATTATCTTCTAGAATTTGCTCTATTTGTACTTGTTCTCTTTTTCTCTGGGAATTTTGTGTTTTACTGGTGGTTGGAATTCTATTTGCTTCCTGTTTAGATATAAAAGACGAAACTCATTTGGGGTCCTTGAGCATTTATGAGGAGATCATGCTATATTCGGCTAAACAAGTAGATAAATGAAGTTTGCATTTTCAACTACCCTATCGGCCTATCCAAAACTTTAGAATCTTGTTGACTTCTTCCACATTTGTCTCGAAAGGGCTTGCCTTGATGATCTATCTTGCTGCAGTAGCTACTCCATCTAATTGAAAAGAGGTGAAATTTAGCACAGCAAGGGAGGCTTTAGAGGATGATGATTCATCATGTCATAATGTAATTTGTAGCATGTCCATGTATTTATGCAAGTTTGGTTGAGTTTTGATGTTTATAGTAGTTGATTACCTTCAATGTAGCAAGTGCTACATAAAGTACTTGAAATGAAAATCCACTCCCTACTATGTGCAACTTAAATTTTACAACCAGAGCCTCATACTTTTTCGTTCTTTACTAGCCTTGAGATTAATGTGATTTAGAGGTTGATTTGCTTCAATATGTTCTATAGTTTGTGACATAGGAAAGTGAAGGGTCTGCATGAGCTCTAGCTGGTTAATGAAGTCATGTTTAAAATAATTCCTTGCTATGATCTATGCCATACAGATTCTCATTATGGTCTGAGTCATTTATACAGGAGATTCAAGGAGAAGAAAGAAAAAATAGAACCAGAAGCTGATCCAGAAAGGGACCAGAGAACTGTTTTTGCTTACCAGGTAGATAGTTTCAATGTCTTTTTTTCTGCCTTGTTCATCTACATACATAGTCATTTCTAGCTAGGTGGTTTATCTGGTCAAAAGGTTCATTCTCTGATTTATTTGGTTCAAACTTTTATAGATGCCCTTGAAGGCGACTGAAAGGGATGTGTATGAGTTCTTCTCACAAGCAGGAAAGGTTAGTTCACTTGGTCCTCCGTATTGCTGCATGGTAAATGAACTATGCTGCTGGCAAATTTATGGTTTGATGATCAATGTGTGCTGGTTATGCTTGTCCTAGAATTTCATTTTCTTGTGGTCCTCTAGAATTGATATGATACTTCATGTTTAGGACCCAAAAATTGATTTGTGTTCTTCGCTTGACCCTTCTTCCGTATACTATTAGTGCATGCTGTATGCATCTCCTTGCTGTTGCAGTAACTGCTTCTCTGCCTTCGGTATCAGGTAGCTTAATTACATTCTCATGTCTCAAGATTCTATACTTGATTGGATGAGCAATATAGTCTGATCAGGTTTAACTGATGATTTTATGCATGACCTATTGCAGGTCTTGTGGTGTATATAGTATGAGTGTACCAAAAGGCCCTCTAAATACAGTTTATCCTGAAGATTTCTATATTTTGACATTTATTTTGTACATTTCTAGGTGAGGGATGTGCGGTTAATCATGGACCGGAATTCAAGGCGATCTAAAGGAGTTGGGTATGTCTGTCAAACTCTCTACCTTACAATTTTGCATGTAATTTTTCCTTCATTTCTTTCTCAAGTAAATTAATGTGCATCTTGCTTTGTGAAGTACTCCTAAAAGTCCCTAGGATTAAGGTAGTGCAGCTTTCTTTTTGGAGGGAGACGCTAATCATATTTGATTGACTGTAGCATTGGGGCGTATCACGTTTCCTAATTCAAACTGAATTGTTGTTTGTCTACTAATGATGGTTAATAAAATTGCCGCGTTGCAATTAAACTGTATTCTTGATTTGTTCCTCCGACTTCTGTGTCTCTCTTTTACTCTATGCCTTTAGAAAAACTGTGTTTCTCATAGCTGTTTTTGCTTTTTATAAATCTTCCTTTTGTTTGGTTGTTCTATGACGTCTGACAGCTAAGATATATTTCCAGTCCCAAGTCCGGATAAGGGGAGAAAGATTGTGGGTTTTAAATAAAATGTGTACAAGCAGAGCAAATGTAAAGTGAGGGTTCTATGCTGACCAAAGTCGGGGATTGTGTAGTTGTCGTTGTAAACATGCATTTTTGACTTCCTTGAAAATCATTATGATTGGTGGAGTAAAGGTTATTTGTATTGTACTTATGAAATGAGGAGGTTTATTTGGATTGTCAAGTACTGTCAATTTTAGTTGACTGGAATCCCAAGATTGCATCATTTGAAGTTTATAGTTATGACATATGGTGTGTAGATAATATAACAATTGCAAACATAGTAAAACACACAGCAGTAATTGGTCCTGAGAGCATTTATAGTTATAGGGATATGAATCAGATGCTAACTGTATGATTTCAAGTGCATTTACCTAACTACTACTGATATGTCGGTGGGACCCAGGTCTGTGTATTTACCTCTGTGGAATTCTGAGAAGTTTCTTGTGGCTCTCCTTACCTTTTTCTTTTGGGAGTTCCAAGCACGGGTTTAATCTGGTTGTTGACATTGATTACTTATTGCTGTTCTAGGGCCTAGTTACTTCCATTGCTAAGGCTGTCATGTCCATTCTCTAGATGTTTCTGTCACTAACCAGGGTACTTCTTTATGCTTCTCGGTCCTGCCATGATTTTTTGGATGAAGTAAAAATATTATTAACAACGGGGAAAATCTAACCCCATAAAGGTGTATACCTAAAAGTAGGAAACTTGCATAATGCATGATTTTCTACAAAAGCCACCCAAGTATCTATACAACTAGGAATCTCATGGGCGCACCAAAAAAAACAAGGGATCTATGCAGGTTCATTGAGTTTCAGTTTCGTTAATAAATTATTGGTATCTATGCAGGTACATTGAGTTTTATGATGCTATGTCCGTGCCAATGGCTATTGCTTTATCTGGTCGCTTGCTTTTTGGCCAACCAGTAATGGTAAAACCTTCTGAAGCTGAAAAGAACCTTGTTCAGTCAACCGCATCTGGTGGTGGATCAGGATTGGCGGGGCCAAATGCTGCCTCAGAAAGAAAACTTTATGTTGGAAATCTTCACTTTAACATGACAGAGTTGCAGCTTAGACAGGTAACAAGACTGACTTCTCTTTATCTGTGTATAGGCACTAGAATATTCACTTGTCATGTGCACTATATAATGGTGGCGGCTTAAAAGACGCAATATTCTGCAATGCCGATCTACCTTGACTTGTATAATATAACATGTTGCAGAACAAATCTATGTTTTAGAGGAAATAAAGTTCACGAAAATGCCTATATGTGTATGTATCAAATCCTTCATTTATAGGAAAGAAAAATAGATTTTTCTTTGGGATTTTTTCTTTCTTGTTAATTAAGTACATGATACAGACACCCATACATGTGTTTGCCTAAACTTTATTTCTTCTATAACACTAATTATTTTTTTCAGCATGTATAATTGACTTTTCCAATGTCCTTGCCACAATAATCTGACTAAGCAAAGTCTTCTATTTCTAATTGTATTCTGTTATATCTGGAGTGGTCAGATTTTTGAAGCTTTTGGGCCAGTGGAGCTTGTTCAATTACCTACAGATCCTGAAACAGGACATTGCAAAGGATTTGGGTTTGTCCAAGTCAGTGTTTAGTGAACTGCAATATTTCTATCCTGTGTATATTCTCTATCATTATTTTATTTCTTTTAGTAACACCTTTGTGGTTCATCTTAGTTTGCTCAACTTGAACATGCTAAGGCGGCTCAAAGTTTGAATGGTAAGCTTGAGATTGCGGGTCGGACCATCAAGGTATGTAGATAGACCAAACTCGTTGGTGATGTATAGTCTCTGTAGACCTTGCCTCTCTGAATACTGTTGTATGACAGTATTTACTGATCCTTGACTGGCCTTTTGGTTCAATGCAGGTTTCATCTGTTACTGAACATGTTGGAGTACAAGATGCTGGAGCTAAAACTGCAGACTTTGATGATGATGAAGGGGGTGGCCTGGTGAGTTTGCTCTTAAATCATTATAGAAGGACCTTGCAAGCCATCTTTTCCTTTTAAGTAGGTTTAATACTTCATAAATTATTAGTATGATGGAGGTGGTAAAAGGTCCATCCATGTTTTGGTGTTTGACATGACCTGAGAAAAACCATTTTAAGAAAGTACCAGTGTACTGCATTAATTTTTATTGTTCGTCTCTCTGTTTCTTTCTTCCTATTTCCCTTTTTCTTTTATGGGGTTTGTTCGGTATTCAAGAAAAAATGAACCAAACCAACTAAATAATTCATTAATATATAAATTTTATGATCATAAAAAAATATTTTTATAAAGACACTTCATATATCTCTAACCATAAAAAGTTGTTTTAGATGTTTTTTTTTTTGAAAAAAACAATGTCGTCTTGAGTACTCTAATCTTCTATATTGAAGTTATTTCAAAGTGATTTATTTATTGTTTTAACCATCGAGGCTAGATAAGTTTGAAAACAATTGTGGATCAAGGTTGTTTGTTCTATGGAAGTGAATAGTTGTCACGTCTCATAGTGAAATTTGTCACAGTTATATGCTTTAATAGATAATAGGTTTAATCAAGTTGTTTGATTCTCGCTAAACATAGACATGAGAAATTGTGTCTTAGCTCTAGTAGATAATGAAATGAATTTGTATTTTCATGTGGGAAAAACCAACAAAACCGAAACAAGAAAGTGGTTCTTTGTTTTGGTCTGGGTTTGGTTCACAGATGAAAACAGAGACAAACAAAACCATGAGCACTAAGCATAAAACCGAGAAAGAATGTAACATGGAGCCATTATCAAGGCTAGGAAGGTTCTGCTTTGACTTCATCCATCTGGTTTATGTTGTTGTCAATGAGTGATATCTCTTCCTCCTAAGGAAATTCTAATTTTGTGATGAAGCCAGTAAGGCAGAATTCTACTCGAGTTTTAGTTCTTGTTTTTACATGTTCTAGGAAATTTACAGCACTTCTTTTTCCCATTTTGGAATGTTAAAAAATGTGAGACTTTAGCACTGCCTCATAAACTATACTATTTTATACAATATCCACAATTTCTCGTGAGTTCAATCCCTAACTATGTGGTTGAGGCTAGGCCCAGGTGCATAGCTTTACATGGTATCAAAGCTAGGTCCATCCCTATTTGGGCTACCGGTCCGTGCTCCTGTTGGGCCTAGGCGTGAAGGGTTAGAGTCCCTCACCTATGTGGAATGGACGGGTGGTTTGTTAAATGGACTTGGAATATCCCCCCCCCCAAATAAGCTAGCTTTTAGAGATGAGTTGGGCCCAAGTGTCTTATCTTTGCATAAACATCAATGTGATGTTTGCAATACCAAACTAACTTTTCAATCATCATTTTAATATTCCTTTCATTACCTTTAATTAATGTAATTGCAGAAGTTCAATTAATAGCTTATACTCTGTCTAGTTTAATACTCATATAAAAATGCAACAGGCGAGTGCTATGTAATTTCTTCAACGTCACCATGATATATTTTTTGCAACGGAAATTTGTGTGGAACTTGTGCAAAAACTGAATGAGTTTACGATAGGGGATCATGCTTTGTTCTTTCTAATGCGCCATGTAAAAGAATAGTTATTTAAGTGCACACACATCAAATGCCCTTTTTCAGCTAGTTGGTGCATAATTTTCTCACTTTTGGCTAAACCAGACCATACTTGTGTGATTTCAATGAGTATATCATTGTTGTTATACTTGGCAAGCCATCCTCAAAGCAGCTCAATAGCAGTGGATCTGAGTTCATCCATTCTAGGAAGTATGAAGTATAGGGGATGGAACTTTGTATTTTTTTTTCAAAAAGACTAATCCATTCTGAAGCTGCTCAGGAAGCTACAGCCTAATTTCATTCATAATATGAAAATTAGTGGGAAGTCTTCCTTTTCCTGTCGGTTAACGAAAATGTATATTTGATCTTCTTTTTTCTTTTGGTACCTCTGCATATGGATGCTTGTTATATTAGAAATCTGATGAATTCATTCTCTTTGATATTAAACTTGTGCAGAGATGGGGAAAAAACTGTCAAGAGAACTGTAGGCTTCTAGTAATTGCTATCTCTATCATAAAGTGCACACCCATCTGAATCATTTTTCTGTATTCCAGGCATTGAATGCTCAGTCAAGGGCCATGCTTATGGCAAAATTGGACCGCAGTGGTGTTGCTTCAGGGTTTGTCCAGCTTTCTCCCTCGTTTATGCTG
>JAJONR010012546.1:0-15985 GCA_029582245.1 Solanum etuberosum | reverse complement strand
AAACGAATTCTTATAAAGGATCATACATTAAGTTGTGTTTGTTGAGTTATCATTCTGCGTTCTCTTTTATCGGGATAAAATAAAATTTAAAAGGTATTTAAAATTATTGCGTTTATCACATCTAGGATTGTGATGAGATGAATAAGATTCCTTATTTTTTTATAAAAAAAATCAAGTTTCAACGTGAAAATTAAATAGAAACGAATTCTTATAAAGGATCATACATTAAGTTGTGTTTGTTGAGTTATCATTCTGCGTTCTCTTTTATCGGGATAAAATAAAATTTAAAAGGTATTTAAAATTATTGCGTTTATCACATCTAGGATTGTGATGAGATGAATAAGATTCCTTATTTTTTTATAAAAAAAATCAAGTTTCAACGTGAAAATTAAATAGAAACGAATTCTTATAAAGGATCATACATTAAGTTGTGTTTGTTGAGTTATCATTCTGCGTTCTCTTTTATCGGGATAAAATAAAATTTAAAAGGTATTTAAAATTATTGCGTTTATCACATCTAGGATTGTGATGAGATGAATAAGATTCCTTATTTTTTTATAAAAAAAATCAAGTTTCAACGTGAAAATTAAATAGAAACGAATTCTTATAAAGGATCATACATTAAGTTGTGTTTGTTGAGTTATCATTCTGCGTTCTCTTTTATCGGGATAAAATAAAATTTAAAAGGTATTAAAATAGGACAAAAACAAGCACTTTTTTTTATGAGTTGCAGTTACAAAACTTTCGGAGGGGTAGTTATTAACTACAGAAAAAGAAATAATCGAAACAAAAGAGGGGGCCCCATTATTAAATAAAATTCTTTTCTTATGGAGTTTAGTAATTAATTCCAAGCATATGAAAAGAATGGAAATAAATATATTTCACCTACATTTTCTGACAACTTTTACTATTGCATCATGTCTTTAATTCTTTTGTGAAATCCATCTTTTGTAACTTTTGTTTTCATTTAACATTTATGATTGTAGTAAAATAAATTAAGATTAACGCAAGCTGAGCTAATAATTTGAAAAGTAAATATCACTATCACATGGAATTAAATTCCTTTTAAATGAGCAGTCCAGTCCTGAAATACAGAATCAAGTGATACTCAAATATAAATAATTAAATGACAAAAACAAAACCTTCATATAATAACAATATTTTATATACATTACGTAATAGCTTTTAACACTAACTGCAACAAACGGCAATAATCATTATATTATAACATGAGAAAATTAGAAGAGATTAATAGAAGGATGTAATGGCATAACTCTACCTACATAGCTTTATCTAGAAAATAAAATTAAAGCACAAAAACTTAAAATTTAATGACATTCTTTTCGACTAACAATTTTTTTTTATTAAAATGCAAGGCAAATTATTTTAGTCTATAATTGTTCTTGATTAAAAGAAAAAAATCACTTACTTATTCATGATTGATAGAAACTAACGACATTAGATAATTTGATAGAATATAAAGATAATTCAGTTTGAAGCAACTGGTGGCTTTGATCGTGTTAATTTGATGCAATATAAATATAGTTACGATGTGTGATGGATTATAACATACAATGTGGTTTGAATTAATGTAATAAAAAAATTTATGATATCATGATTGTTTTACTTTTGTCCAAAACTTTTATTTTTTTTTGATTAAAATGTCTTGTTAAGTTACTTAAAATGACTTAAATTAGAAAATTCATTACAATTCAATTAGCTTGCTTCAAAAACGCAACCTTACCCGTATTTCATAATTATATTAGGAATTAAATTGTAGTAAAAATATCTTAATATTATGCGTGTAAATCTAAATATATCATCGATTGTTTTATGTAAAATAAAATAACAATTCGAATTCAATAAAATAACAGTAAAGATATAAAATACTATTTTATTTCATTTTCTCCAAATAAATTACGTATTGTTTCGTAATGTATTATATTATGTTGTATTATATCATAGTATATTGTTTTAATGAACACAATATTTGGATATTTTAGTCGTTACTTAATGTCATATATCATCAATTCAAATAATAAATCTATATAAAAAAAGTAGAGTTACTATGAAAGATACGGTAAAAAATAAATTATATTTAATAAAATGAGAAAAAAATATTAAAATAATAGTATGATTACACTAAATCAATGGGCATAGTACATAAACATGGCCCTTAACTTAGCGTCAGTTGATAACTATGACCTTTAACTTTGGGTATGCACAAGTAGATACTTAAACTTGTAAAAATTGAACAAATAGACACATTCGTCCTACATGACACCCTATATGGCAATTTTGTGTCCTACGTGGCATCCTACGTGTATTATGCCATGTAGGACACACGTGTCTAATTGTTTAATTTTATACAAATTTAAAATTTTATTTATGCACACTCAAGGTTGGAGGACATAATTGTTCACCAAAACCAAATTAAAGATTATGTTCATGTATTATGTCAAATCAATGTTACGTATAAAATATAACTTTTGTTGTCGCTAAAATCATGCCACGTTACATAAAAGTCTCCATAGCACCACAAATTTAACTGCTAAAAAAACTCTCCATTTCCCCTCACTGCTTCACTCTCACTGTACAGAAATGGCTTCTACTTCTGCAGCTTACATGGCTATCACTAATTTCACTTCTAATCTTCTTGAAATCAAACAAAACCTCTTTTTTCCAAATTCTTTTCCAGATTCATTGCGCCCCTTTTCTCCCAGAAATCTCAAGAACCCAAAGTTCTTCAAGTTTCCTAAAATGACACTCTCAAATGACTATATGGGTATAGGTAGTTTCAACTCCACAAGAACCAATTACAATATTCCTACTACTGGTAAGTTTTACAAAAGGATGGATTCTTGTTTGGTTGTTCCTCCACCAAAGGGTATAAAACCCAAAGCTATTATCAAATTTGTGGGTGGAGCTTTTATTGGAGCTGTTCCTGAAGTTACTTACAGGTTAGACAAGTTGTAAATTCTTGAATTTTGTGGAATTGGCTTTAAAAGTTGAGTCTTTTGTTGATTTTGTTTTCTGGGTTGTTCTTGTTAACAGTTATTTACTGGAGAATTTGGCGAGAGAAGGGTATCTGATAATTTGTGTGCCTTATAATGTGACATTTGATCATGCCCAAGTCACAAGACAGGTTTTTGAGAGATTTCATGCTTGTTTTGATTCAATTTTAGCATCAGGGTTGCCTGATTCTGGTCTTTCTGCTGCTGAGATTGTTGATTTGCCACTCTATTCAGTTGGCCACAGGTAAATAGTGTTGAACCTGTCTTTCTTTAGCACCAGGGTTGCCTGATAGGGGAGGGGATTACAAGGTGTGGAATCGACCCAATGATAAAGCACTAACACCAAGTTCAGGTAGCCAGCCAACCAACTGAGCTACTAAGATTCCAAATAGTCTTTTTCCTATCACGTTTCTTAATATTTTGGACCATAGGCTTGTTATTTTTAATGGGTTACTCAGTAATTTGTACAATAAATTTTCATTTGAATGCTTTAGCATAATCATTTTTGTGTGCTATGTCTAGTGGAACTCAGTTTGAATTGGATTTCTTGATATACTTGTTTCAAATGCATTAACTTTTTTTTTCCGTTAAACTTCTAAAACTCGATTGAAGTATTACCTGGCTAAGATGTCTGTTTTCTTTTTCATTTTTGGTGATGTGCAACTTGCAGTAATGGTGCTCTTATTCAAGCGCTCGTAGGAAGTTATTTTTGTGACAAGATACCTAAGGTTTGGTGTTTCATCTCTGGCTCACAGTTCAAAGAAATGAATGTCTTACTGAGTCCATTTTTATGTCTTTTCATGTAGGCTAATGTTATAATATCATACAACAATAGGCCAGCGTCAGAGGCAGTGCCATATTTTGAGCAGGTAATCCATCCATTTCTTACATAATCTGTGGTGATTCCGACATTCTAAATTTATGCAGCTATATTGTCTGCATTAATTTTTCTCATGATCCATCTTCTATCTAGGAACAATTTGCATTCCATTATGGCTTGAGAGGAGACACTGTACCAAAGCTGATTGATTCTTTTAATTTGTTCCCTTTATTCTGCTTCAGTTCTTATTATATTTTACCTGTGTGTGGTCATGACTTGTGTACAATTATTCAGCTTATCATTTCCGCTGTTATGTATTCCTCTCTGAACATATGACATCTCATAATCTTAGGTGTCGTTTGGTAGAGACGTAGAGTGTATAAGAATAGTACTTGATAGGATGTATTAGTTATGCTGGGATTATTTCTTATCTAGTGTTTGGTTTGGTGTAGTAAGGGCAGTTCTCTCTTTAACCATTTATCCATATATTTATAGCCCTTGTATTGCTACTACCATAATCTGCTATGAATTAGTTATATACCCTATAATACATATATTAGTTGTACATATGCTGAAAATCCTTCCAAACAAAGGATTAAACAATCTCATTACTAATACATGTATTAGATTCTCTTTTACATTCTACCAAACAACCCCTTAATGGTATAGTTATGCCTGGTTCTTTTTTCGAGGTCAAGGTAATTATTTTTATATATCTAAAGAAATCCTTAACCCTGTTAACCTCCTTGTATTCAGTCTCATAAACTAAAGATCTTTCCATCTCTTAGGCAATTGGCATTTGCATAAGCTAGCTTTAGTTTGACGCTTCTGAACATTCTCTTCCTATTTTATGGTTCGTTGCAGTAATTCCGCATGAATGTTTTTTGCCCTGAAAGCAATGGCCCACAAGAAAATTCTGAAAGGAGTAGGGCTTTGTTAGTGCTTCAGATGTTAGATAATTAGTAACATCAATTGGTAGTCTGGCTGCTTACCTGTCCAAATACATAAACATCTGTTCTAACTTACTGTGTAAATTTGGATAAAGAGGCTATCACATTGAGATATACTCTTTTCAGCACTGAGGCTCCCCTTTTCCACCAGCAGTCTGAAGATGAATGAAACTAAAACCCTGATTTTTAAAGAGTGCATGAACTGCTGTAAGGAGAGCTGAACCACCCTATCATTCAATACACACACAGAGCCAAACCACCCTCCCCAAAAAACAAGATTCCCAAAACCATTCTGCTCAAGAAAGAAAAAAGAAACACAAATACACGAAGATCCCCAGACTGTAAAGGAGGATATAAAGGTAATGTGGTAAGGGTTAGTTGTTTCTTTTTTATAGAAACAAACATTTATAAGGAATAGGCAGTCTACTCTTCCGATAGTGTGCACAGCCGTAGACATTGATTCATTTTAAAAACTCAAGGGAAGGGATGACAGAATAAGAGATTAATGCAACTAAAGGAAGAAAGCAACTGAACAAGCAGTAAGCTGACAGATAAATACATTTATTCCAAATGTATGAATTTTAATGATGGTTGGTTCTAACCACATATCAAGTAAGGTAGAAGGGGCTGGATGAAGCTTTGTGGTTGTCTTTCAGATTGAGTGATGGAGCTTTCTGAAGGATGATCTAGTCAAGGTGGAGAGGATTCCTTTCTTGGGTAAAGTTGATAATATGAATTTGGTGAATGCATTTATCGTGGTCAGCTGCCAGCCTGCCATCTGCAAATAGAATAGGCCATTGCGACAATTTCTTCTTCTAGAATCTTCAAGTCTTGCTTTTTATTTTCTCCATTGAACATTTTGCAGCCAAAATGCATCATTTCTTGAAGTTTTGATCCCATTTTGCAGTTGGGTCTTCTTGTTGGCCAGATGGTGCCTGTTATATCTCCAGCGTATTCAATGGCTCAATCGGCTTCAGGTAGATTTATCTAACAGCTTCATCTATTATTTCTTATTTTCACTAGAAACCATAGCTATGGCAATTGCTATTTCCTATCTGCCGCAATCTTGCATGTAACTGCTACCCCATCTACCTAATTTAAATCTATGGAGCTTTAGAATAAAATGTTCAAATCGATTCTTATGTTAAGATTGATGCAAAGTGTATAAAAATTGTTTTGAGTTATTGAGGAAGTGGATCCTTAGTAGAAAATGTACATGATTCAGTATTTGCTTATGAGTTTAAATTGTTCGAGGAAGAAAAATTGTCATTTTCAAGAAATGGGTGAAGGCTTTTGGGACAAAAAGAGGAAGGGTCAAATTATAGAACATGGTAAAATTATCTGAATTTTCCTTTCCTACGTTGCCTACCATAGTCTTTTGATTCCTATTCTCTTCTCCTTTCTATTTTACTCCTGCAATTCGACAATCATATGTGCTGTATACCATTTATTCGTAGAAAACTATATATGGTTCTAGTCATTTGGTGCCAAATTACAAGAAATCTCACATTTACCTTTTCTGATGTTCCACTTTTTCTGAGCATCAAGTTCTACTCCCTTTTAAAATGGCTATGGGGTGTTGAGATATAATCCTTTTAGATCAAGCAAAAATAGAATGTCCTTAGTGAAGGTCAGGTATGAGTTGAAGGTTTTAGACCAAGTCCAATTTGTTTCTGTTGGTAAAGAGAATAAGCTTATCCTTTGAGAATAATAAAAAATGGATAGTGTTCAATCAGAACATAAAAAAACATGAGTAAATTGGTCCTAGTTACTCTTCGGGGCGGAGCGGAAGAAGGGGTGGGTCGGGGATTCTTGAATCTGGAAAAGGATCCAATGAATTCGAAAAAATTGAACGAGGAGCCATATGAGGCGAAAATCTCATGTACTGTTAAGTAGAGTGGCAGTAAGGGTGACTTATTTGTCCACTTTTCCCCTATCACCCCAAAAAAATCAAACTCCGCCTTACGTAAAGTTGCCAAAGTACGATTAACCTCTGGATTTGATATCACTGCTTATTTAGGTGTCTTTATACACCCGATGAGGATCACTACATAACTGTTTTTTTAATCAGTGAACGGATCACTACATAACTCTTTTTTTAATCAGTGAACGGAGTACTAGGTACTCAACACCTCGCAGTATGTGTGACCCGATTTTGGGTTCGAAGGTGGAGTTTGATGTGTTCTTACGAGTGTGAGAATGAGTTTGGTAAAAGTTGGATCTAATTTCATGTGAAAGAATCTGAACATCCAACCCATGACATAAGACACTGGGCACTGGGAAGAACCCAAGAGCTTTCCATACCCTTTTAGATGTTCCTATATACCTGATGTGGAACACCTGAATGAGTACGAGAATAGAGAAGGAAATTTGATTTAAAATTTATCATCTCTATACGCTTTTAGATGTTCCTATATACCTGATGTGGAACACCTCAACGAGAACGAGAATAGAGAAGGAAACTTGACTTAGAATTTCTCTGTGATTATATTCGCGCGGTTACTTGCATTTTATTATACTTGTTTTGTTTTCCCTTTTCAATAAAGTCTCCTTTTCTGATAATATTTTTCATCATTATAATCAGTTTCTTCTCATTAATTATATGTAGGAGATGCATTGAAGGTGTTGCTTGATTCAGCTGGAACAATGATCCCTGACTATGATCCAGAAACAGTTGTTTCATTGACTAAATTTGCTGATCAGTTGCCTTCGGTATTTGGCGAGGTATATACTGTCAATTTTATTTGTTGAGCCAGCAATTTGGATGAAAATTTTATCGTCTCCATTGCATGTTCTTGCTGGTTTTTGCTAATTATATATCTTGCTGAATGTCACTTTCTTGATGCATATTCAGCTTTAAGCATTATGAATTTTAGCCACATTATAATTTTGCTCTTAGCTATCTGCTCTAATGAACTTGTTGCCTCTTTAAGCTTGCTCAAGGGATATCAGAGTTCAAGCCAACACCTTCAGAAAATCTTGAGTGTTTCAAAAATGCATACAATGTCAAGCGTACACTGCTGGTATTCATATTATGGTTTTATCATCCAAAAAAGTAGTTTCGGTTTGAAAGTCAATGTTAGTGTTAATGGGTTCAAACTTTCATTTCAGGTGAAATTTGACCTTGACGCAATTGATGAGACAGATCGGCTTGAAGAGACACTAAAGCCTCGTGTAGAATCTTTTGGTGGAAAAGTGGAGAAAATTGCATTAACCGGGAACCACATCACACCATGTGTACAGGTATATTGCACATTCTTGCAAGATTTGCTCTGTTGTTCACTTGTTTAAGCAGCTACAACGACTTATAGCGAGTGATATCAGCTCTACATGTTAGAATGATGAATTCATCGACAAAGCATAGTCTGCCTTTCATTTTCAGGCTGAAATGTTAAAAAGATAGTACTTGAGTGATAAATAATGGCAACTTCCATAACTTATCCTAACATAGAAAATGAAAATTGCTTGTGCATTATACCACTAAGAAACCGAAAACTCTTCATACTGAACTTTGCATTATTCGTTCATTTTCACAGAAACACAATGTCAATATTTGTTTTTGTGTTCAGGAACCAAAATGGCGAGTAGGAACTGTATACACTCCAGCAGATGCTATTGCTCAAGTGGTTAAGACTCTTTCAATAAATGACACAAAGGGACTATGTACAACCATTGCCAACTGGTTCAGTTGTCTCGAGGAGTAATCTTTTGTCACTTCAGCTGAAATCCTATATCGTTTTGAAATGTCATTACCTGCATAAACATGGAAGTACCTCATGCACAATGTATAGCTCAACGACGAAGAAAACTGCACATATATCATCACAGTAGCATCAATAGTACAGTTATATGTCTCCTTGTTCTCTGGAAACGAGAGAAGAAATGCGATGCCTATACAACATTGCAAAATCTTACAATTAGTTTAAGGATAATTACCTTAATTGAGATTACAAGTAGAGAGAGATCCTATGTCTTGGTGAAACAAGTCTTGTTCTTTTTTTTTTTTTTTTTGTGGCTGACAAACTAAGTAATTAGTGTTAATTAATACGATTAATGGGTGAGGGATAGGGGGGTCTGAATGGTAGAAGAGTAATGGAGGATAAGTTATAGGAATATTAACTGATGCATCTAATACTGGGGAGTGGGGACTGTGGGGAGAGTGATTAGGGACAATTTCACTTTACTCATTTAACCGTTTTTTACCTTTCTTTTATTTATTTTTTCCGCTTTTGTAAATTTTTGGTATTAATACAAGATTACAGGGGCGGACCTACGTTGGATCAAGCGGGTTCACTTGAACCCACTTCGTCGAAATTTTTTGCTTCTTTGTATGAATTCAATATGTAAATGAAATGAACCCAAAAGACACTATGGCGAAGCGTAGCATAGTGGTTTTAGCGGGGTTAAATCCACCACAAAGATGAGGGAATCAAATCTCATTTTCTACAAAATCTCTACACGTTTTAGTTTTTTTTAAGTCACTAGTGGTGGGTCCCAGAAGTTAATTAATTAATAGATCTACACCATTATAGTGCTAGGTCAGTTTTCCATTTAAGTTTATTATTTGAAATTGGTTTATAGCTTTTAAAAAATGCAATTGTACTTAGTTTAAATTCTTTAATCAAATACCAAGTTGTGTGGAAAAAAAATTTCTTCCTCTGTATACATGAAGGTTGGATTAGTGTGTTTTTATTTATTTATTCATTTTACTAAACTATTTTCTTATTTTATTTATGATTATTCAAAATTGCTACATTCTTATTGTTATTAATAAGATTAAATCTCAACATTTTAAATTGAAGATATGTGAAAATTTTCAATCTTATTATTAGTAGTTGTTTACATGGTATATTTTTTCTGTTATGAAATGTTATTGTTTTGTTTGATTACTTTTTTCTTTTTAAATTGAACATCAACTCAAAATCCATATTTTCGAAGGTACAAAATCTGTGTATCGATCACGAACATTATAGGTGTGGGAGTGATCCTGGTTAGAGAAGGGACGACGCCTCGCATATGAGTAGCAAGAGCGCGCTTATGCTTCGATGGTGGGGCCTTCTGGAGAAGGCCCCAGCCTAATAGGGACATCACACCCCTCCCCCCCTCCCCCTACTTCAAGCACACCTCGATCTGTATCGACTGAATTGCTCTTTTGGTCTAGTAAGGGAAACTGGTGAACCATGCGAGCTGATTAGATGTGTGGGGCAGATGATTCGTAGTACCCCTTTTGATCCAGCCTTTTCTTTGTTTCGGTAGTGAATAACCTACTAAAAAGGTAGGTCTGCACGCCTTATTTGAGACTACTAAGGACTCTTTCATTAGAGAAGGAAAGAAGGGGTCTAAGCAAGACAGTTATCGTACACTTAGAGTGACAAAAGAAAAATGATATATACACTGTCATTTATTTTAGACTCAAAATACCACACAAAAACATATCTTTTTTGTTTGTGATTTTTTAGATAACTAGGAGGGTCTTGGTTTATGCTTTGTAAGAGGGTTTTGTATGTGTGTGTTGTTTTGTTTTGAGAACCCCAATGAACATTTGACTTGTTTCTTTGCTTGGTTTACTCTATCTCTATTTGTATGGAGTATTATAAGACTTCAATTAGTATTTTATAGTGATACCCACTGAGTTCTGGAAGTAGTACGTGTAAGACAAAGACATATTATAGCTATTAATTAAGAGGTGGTCGTCCTTAATTAGAGCTTTCGAATTCCAAAATAAGAGAATAAAGAACTTTTTGATAAAATAAATTATGTCTTTAGTGGGCCTAGTTGGCGTGAATTTAAATTATTTAGACTAGTAAATTTTGGTTACTAACAAATAATTATAATGGGTGATTTGCAAAAATAGCATACCGATAACCATTATAAGTTGTAACATGGGATCTTGAACTTTTAGTCCAATTTAAAAAGAATCTTTGAATTAAATTAAGAAAATTTGTCGAGTAAGATCTTTTATCGTCCACTTATTCTACTAAGCCATCTCTGGCTAAGAAGGTAAGTAGCAATTAGTGTTAATAATAATAGAATTAATATATGATGAAAGTTGAGGGGATTGGGGTGCAGAAATGACAAGTTAATGGCAGAATAATAATGGAGGATAAGTTATAGGAATATGATTATGGTCTCTTTCACTTTATTTATTTAATAACGTGGAGAGTAACTCTTAGTAAATTGCTATTTGTATTCGCGGTTAATTTTTATTATTTTCTTGCTGTTGTAATTAGCGGTAAAATAGTAACAAAAATCCTAACATTTCCCTCCATTTGTGCTTTAAGTTCATTTTTTATCTATAAGAGCAAATTTACATAATTTTTTTCTTTTTTTTAGATGAAAAAAATATTTGTACTTATTACATAAAATTCTATAAATTTAGTATGACTAACTAATTTCAAAAGATAAATATTATTAGTTATAATGGAATACGAAATAACCTAAATGCAAATAAATATCATGCACTTATAATGCATCACAGAATCTCATCTGCAGCAAAATCAGTTTGTATAGGAGCATTTAAAATAGTGATTAGTTGAAACCCAATTGCTTATCTAACTCTTTGGACTTCAAAATTAGCTTTGCAATAAAACAGTAAACCATAGGTGGGCTTAAAATTAGAACAGTCAAGAATAATGTGTCATTAGTTCAAATGCCTAGGCTTAATCTTTAATTTTTACCTTCAAAGATGGTCTTTAGTTTTAATCCCTCAACACTTAAAAGTAAAAAATATGTCAGCAAAATAACGATATAAGTTTATATTTTTGTATTATAATATTTCTATAAAATTTATGCCGAAGCGAATTATATACTCCACAACTTGTGTTGAATAACTTAATTCCTTCCTATATTATACGAAATGAGTCAAAGTTTTCTAAACTTATGCCGAGCAGATAAATAAAGATAATTTGACCCATAGGAACAAAAAATATTTATCATCATATTTAAGAGTTAAAATTAAAGATCACTCCAAATAAAGCGAAGGTCTTGACGCCAAAGTTATGAAGCTTTTGTTACAGTGTACCAAAAATGAAAGAAGAAACAAAATATTATCAAAAAGAAAACTGAAAATGGGTTTAAGGAATATATAAATATGTGTATTTTTAAAAAAATTATTTTGCTTATTGTACAGAGTCGTACTTTTGTTTGGTCCAAAGTTGAAAAAAATAAATCAATTTTTGGTTCACAAATTAAAAGGCTTTTCAACTAAAGCCTATTTGGAATTGAAACATAATGGAAATAAAATTAATCTTTAAATTTTTTTCCCAATAAAATTCATGTTTAAAGACAACTAAAATGTTATTCAAAACAAAATTGAACTCCAAAAGAAAAAGTAACTGCAGTATACTGGATAGAAACTTAAAAAAAGAGGCACTACATATTGCTTACTGTTATCTTGATTTGAGATCAAAATTAATTACGTCGTATGTCATTGCACCGCATTTTTGATGGTTCATATTATTCAAACTTTAAGTGCGTCAAGAAAATTGTTTGGTGGAAATTTTTTTAATTTTTTTTGAAAGGTTGTAATTTTTATATAAATTAATTAAATCCAGAGCAAGATTAGTTTTCATTGTAATTGTAAAAATTCTTAATTAATTAGCACATGCCTAAATTTTTGCTAATAAGAACTCTTTGTAGCAAAGTGGGTACTTAGAAATCTTGGCACCAAAGTTATGGAGATATTGTTACAATGAACCAAAAAAAGAAGAGAAAATAAATAAATTATGTAATGTTGCGTCAAAATAAACAGAAAACTGAAAATAACATTTTCAAAATTTAAAATGATTTTCACTCACTAATTTTTAACTTCTTTGTTTTTCCAATAAAATACATGTTTAAGGACAACTAAAATCTTAATCAAAACAAAATTTATACCAAATGAAAAAGCAACTGCAGGAGTTACAGTATATTAAACATTTTTTATTAAAAAATTTTTTTTAAAAAAAGAACAACTTGTTTAATGCCTGTTTCAAGCAAAATATTTACCCACATTGGGTATTTATAAATAATTTAATAATGTTATGATGAATTTTAATGAAGCGTGATCAAGAGTTAAAAAAATGTGTATAAACACATGTCATGTATCTATTAGCTTAATGTAAACATCCAAATAGTTGAAAATAAAATAGAAAAATAAACATTTAAGCAGGTAATTAACAGTAGTGCATTTGTAAATTGTAATTAGCTGGAGAATAGTAATAAAAATCCTAACATTAAGGAGAGATATTCTCCCTCAACTGCTTTAGCTTCATTTTTACCACATTCTTGATTGTTTTACCGCGGATCTATATTCTATAAGAGCAAAATTACATAAACATTTTCCTTTTTTTTTTAGCTAAAAAAGTTTATTGCAGTTGATTACATAAAATTATATAAATTTAGTATAATTAACTAATTTTTAAAAATAAATATACTTGAATATGAAATAACCCAAGGGCAAACACATATCATACACACCTAATCTCATCTTGGGAGTAAAATCAGTTTGTGTTTGAACATTTAATATTATTGTATTTATTACATTAAAGATTGTGGTGAGATGAATAAGATTTATTCGCTCTTAGTTAAGAATCTCAAGTTCCAACCATGTAAGTTAAATAGAACAAATTCTTATATAAAAAAATGGTTTTCCTTTAATTTGCCTTATTCTAGTATTTTCAATTTTTTTTAGGCTCCAAAACGATTATCGAAAGTTGAATGAGAAATCAAAAACAAAAATATATTATGTTTATCATTCTTTGAGTTAGACCAATATTCCAATTTCGTTTCAAGTAGCATAAAATCATACATGCCAAATTTAAAGCTCATTTTTATTTCAAACCCCATTTTTTAACATTAGGTCAAGAAATAATACATATATTTTTACAAGTTGTGTTCGTACGGTTGTAATTCCGCATTATTTTTTGTCTGGAAAAATAAAATTTAAAAGTACTAAAATAGGACAACAATAAGCATTTTTAATGGAAAAACTACGTAAATTGACCCACACAAAGTATTTATTCAAATTGGACTCAACTCAATATATTTATCCTGATTGAACCCACGACCCAAACTATTTATCAGATTGCTCCCTCTATTTACTGAACACTAATACAAGTGTTCTTTTCCCTTCTTTTTATTTATGAGTTGCAGTTACAAAATTTACGGAGGGGTAATTAATTACAGAAAAAGAAATAATGGAAACAAAAGAGGAGGCATATTATTAAATAAAAAAACTTTCTTTTCTTATGGAGTTCAGTAAATTAATTCAAAGGAAATGATAAAAATGGAAATAAATATATTACACCTCAATATAAAAAAAACTTTTACTATTGCACTATGTCTTCAATTCTTTTGTGAAATCCATCTTTTGTAACTTTGGTTTTCAGTTAACATTTATGATTGTAGTAATATAAATTAAGATTAATGCAAGCTGAGCTAATAATTGAAAAGCAAATATCAATTTCACATGGAATTAAATTCCTTGTAAGTGAGGAATTTACAGTGAAAATTACATAATTAAAATCCTAACTAAGAAAAAATAAAAACTTACAACTTCAAAAAAAATAAAAAATGAAATCATGACTAGCCTAAGACAACAAACAACAGGTAATTGAACTGAACTAAACTAAACTAATCCTAAATTTTCTAGTTCTTTGCCTGAAAATTAATCATTTTCTTCATTTAATCAAAGTTTTGACTTCCTCAAGGACTTGTGAATTTTGGAATTCTTGATTATTTTCTAGTGCTTCAAGGAACACTTTTGGAACTAAGCAATTTTCACTTGAATACAACTTCTCTTGAACCAAGGAAGATCCAACAAGTTTATGCAAATCTGATGTTTCAAAGGATTCCTGCAAATTAAATTCAAATACAAATACGTTATTAGAGTATACAAAAGTTTCAGCTAAATATTCGATTGATAAAAATTTATGAATTATGATTGCGAGTGTTACGAATGGAAATAAAGTTCATAACCCAAACAATAAAAATAAAGTATAGGATAAAATAACAAGTTTGTATAATTTATTTACCTGAAATGATCCCATGAATTGAAGAAGTCCAGCTTGTGCTTGCAACAACTTAATATACTTGAAAGTAGCTTGAAGCATTTCAGCAGTATTCATTCTGTGTCCACCAGGTATCAATTTACCCAATTCTTGTGTCTTATCACTAATCTTCTTCCTCCTCTGTCTTGCCGCGATACTCTGTGCTGACATCTTCTTCTCATTATTATTATTATTATTACTATTACTACCACCTTTCTTCGCGAAAACTCCAGCATTATTGCTGCACCCGCTACTAAAAACAGGCATAGGAATTTCTGGAAGCGAATACGAGGCAAAATCCTCAAACATTGGAGGATTTGGCACAAGCCCCTCATTGAACAAACCTTGAGGTGGAACTTGAAAGACCTCTTGTAGTTTTGGGGTACTCTCATAAACAGAGTACTCTGGCATGAAAGACGAATTGTGAGTGGACCGGGTTATTATATTACTATTTGGAAGGAAGTCATCTTGAAAGACCTTTTGATGTTTTGGGGTACTCTCATAAAGAGAGTACTCTGGCATGAAAGACGAATTGTGAGTGGACGGGGTTATTATATTACTATTTGGAAGGAAGTCATCTTGAAAGACCTTTTGACGTTTTGGGGTGCTCTCAAAAACAGAGTACTCTGGAATGAAAGACGAATTGTGAGTGGACGGGGTTATTATATTACTATTTGGAAGGAAGTCATCTTGAAAGACCTTTTGACGTTTTGGGGTGCTCTCAAAAACAGAGTACTCTGGAATGAAAGACGAATTGTGAGTGGACGGGGTTATTATATTACTATTTGGAAGGAAGTCATCTTGAAAGACCTTTTGACGTTTTGGGGTGCTCTCAAAAACAGAGTACTCTGGAATGAAAGACGAATTGTGAGTGGACGGGGTTATTATATTACTATTTGGAAGGAAGTCATCTTGAAAGACCTTTTGACGTTTTGGGGTGCTCTCAAAAACAGAGTACTCTGGAATGAAAGACGAATTGTGAGTGGACGGGGTTATTATATTACTATTTGGAAGGAAGTCATCTTGAAAGACCTTTTGACGTTTTGGGGTGCTCTCAAAAACAGAGTACTCTGGAATGAAAGACGAATTGTGAGTGGACGGGGTTATTATATTACTATTTGGAAGGAAGTCATCTTGAAAGACCTTTTGACGTTTTGGGGTGCTCTCAAAAAC
>JAJONR010012545.1:0-18918 GCA_029582245.1 Solanum etuberosum | reverse complement strand
TTTGGAGTATTTAAAACATACTTAAAAACTATTGCTTTGCATTATAACTAATATTCAACAGTATTGGAAGAATATAGTGATGCAAATTGAATCACCAGTTCAAATGAAGTAAAATCCACGAGTGGATATGTATTTACTATTGGTGGAGGAGCAGTCTTTTGAAAATCTTCCAAACATAAATGTATCGCTCGCTCTACTATGAAATCTGAGTTTATCACTCTAGATAAGGCCGGTGAAGAAATTAAATGACTCCAAAATTTCTTGAAAGATTTTTGGCCCAAACCTTTAGCTTCAGTATGCATACATTGTGAGAGTTAATTTGAAATCGATAGGGTATGGAGCATGATGTATAACGTAAAGTCTCGTCATATATGACGTAGACATAATATAGTTAGAGAACTACTCTCTAGTGGAATTATCATAATTGACTATGTAAAGTCAAAGGATAATGTGTCGGATCCACATATAAAAGGCCTAACTAGAGAGGGAGTTGATAGATTATCAAAGGGAATGAGACTATGGCCGAGGAAAAGTCATTGTGGCAGTAACTCTACCTAGAAGACTGGAGATCCCAAGATCTAGGCTCAAGGAGATCAAACAAAGTCAATGATGACGGTTCAACATTGTCGAAATATTTTTATAGTTCATTCTCATGATAAGACAATGTTCAGTAACAAGAATAAAGGCATTAGGACTTTTTAATGGTTTCTAAGTTTGATACAATGTATATCAAATGATGTATCTACGGGGTAACACATTTAGAAATCACCTATGTAAGTGTGAAGTGTAAGTCGCTTCAAGGAGAATCCGGTAAGGCCAGTTCTCTACGCACTTATAAACCAAGACGTGTTCATGACTGAAACAAACAAAACAATGAGAACCAAAAATAGTTCAAGGGTTGATTGTGTGACTTATGTTGTCTAGGTATACACCAAAGCTTGACGGTTCAAAGATATCAAATCTACCGATTGACCGAGTATACCCGATATATGTTCACTATGGAAAGTTCAAAGGGAAACCCACTTATCCAGATGCAATCAATATTTACTTACGAATCACATAATTTTTCATGCATATGTTTTAACAATAGCCATTCCCTATTCATGTGGGGGATTGTTGGGTTTTAAAGGTGTGAACATGAAATGAAGGGTTGTGACTCTCCTGAAGGGTTGTGACTCTGCCGAAGGGTTGTGACCTTTATGAAAGGTTGTGTCTTTTCTAAAGGGTTGTGATCGTTTGAAAGGTTGTGCCTTTTCCAAAGGGTTGTGACCTTTCTGAAAGGTTGTTTTTTTTTCCAAAAAGTTGTGACCTTTACCCTTTGTTGGCTATAAATAGAGAGGCTTTCTCTCATTTTTTTGCATCAAATTCTTCCCTTCTCTTGCATACATTTCTTATAAAATAAAATTGATCGATCGTGTCTGTGTGTGTGATTTGTTGCTGTCATTTTGAGTTCGTTGAAATTATTAAAGTTTGAGGTACCGCTACTTCTTTAATGGTTTATCCGTTTTATCTTGGAAGGAATTAATCTGCAACCTCGGATACTTGAGGGGATTAAATTTCTTAAGAACACACTGTGGGTTCTGTGGACTCGGATAGTTCTTTTCTTTTTCTTTTCATCTTAATTTTTTCTGATTTGCTAATCTGAATACAAGAGATAACATAAGGCACTTATCAACTCAGCACAGACGGCTCAGGCGGAACCTCTCCGGGGCTTGGGGTCATTGGGGGAGTGATCAAAAATCACAATGGAGAGTAGATATGCGGCTTCACAAAAAGGTAGGCTCACACAAATGCAATGTAGGTAGAAAATATAGCAATCCTTCATGGACTTTGACAAGCAAAAGAAAAGGGCTTAAGACCTCTTGAAGCAAAAACAGACTAACTTAATTTTTAAATGCAAGTACTTGATGGGGCAGATGGGAGTAACACTGACACATGTGTTCGGAGATCTGAACAAGGTGACATATGCAATCACCTTATTTTTCACCAATAAATATGAAACTCTTTAACATCTTCTAACACATGATCTAGAATTAAATAAAACATATGAAACATAAACAATATTATGATATTGGGGTCCAATATAGAGTAACCAAGAGAATCAAAATGGAACTTGTTTTAATATTAATACCATGTTAAGAAAATAGATTTTGACAATAACAATTAAGATTAGGTTTAAAGGTTTGGAGGTAATCTATCATTGTTTGGTTCCCTAATCAATATTATTATTATTGATCTGTTATTTTATTCTTTGATTTTAGTATTATTTGTTATTTTTCTTGCTTAGCTATTGTATTATTTGTTATTGCGATTTGTTCTTTTCTTAATTATTTTTCAGTATGATTTCTTCGATAATGTATCTGCTTTACACACTTAATTTATGATATACTTTCTTTTAGCCAATGGTCTATCAAAAACACTACCTCCGTAAGGTAGAGAAAAGTTGTGTACACCACCTTTTCCAGATCCCATATTACTATGGGGAACCCCATCCTTTTTGAAGTTCCTTCTATGTGTGTCACATCACTATTAGCAATAGACACGTTAGAAACTTTTTCTGTAAGAACAATTACAAGCCCTGACAGAGAAACAAACAGTCATACCATGACCAATATTATTCAACTAAGTTAATCTGTAAATCTCCTATTTTACCAGAAAAAAAATAACATCAATTATGCAACTTGGCCAAAAAAGTGTTGTAAATCTCTAACAATTAATTCATAAATATGATTAGGGGAGGCAAATTTGGTTTATTTCTTAACATTAGTTGCGACTATGTTGAACAACTTACAAAAACATGTTCAATTAACAAAATCAAATAGTAGGTGATTTTGTATACATTGATAATTTATAATGACCAAATAAATAAAGAATCATGTTATTTCAAGAACACAAACATATCACACCATCATTAAAAAGATAAAACGGGAAAACAAATGTCTTCCTTTGGTTTAGTTTTTTTCTTTCCTAAGACAAAATCCTTCTTAATTATTTTATTTTCCTCTTTCAAATAATCAACAAATTAAACAAGAAAAATACTTTACAAATAATTTCTTCAAACCGTTCAAAAAGGTATCATATTGTATATATCATTGTAGTTGAAACACATAAATTAAAGTTGTGGAGAAGGTTTGAGCCAAGGGACTCTTTGAGTCTTGTTAAAAAGAGGTGCCAATTTGACTAGTTAAGGTCAAAAGGTTCCTTGAAATCAGTATCCAAAATCATCTAAGCCGTGTTGACACTTATATTCCAACTTGATCAATTTTAAACAATTATTTCATTATTACAATGTAGAAAGTAAACATTGATCAAAATAATTATAGGTCATAAGCTAAAGGTGTCCTGAGTAACCATAAGTGTGGAATAATATAAGTACAATCCAAAAATTGGTGATGTGATTCAATTAGAGCATTTAACAATAAAATAAATGTAAGTCTGCATCATTGTGTGAAACAAAAAGAGGAAATAATAATAATAATTATAAAAAAAAAGTCTAGTGTTGTGGCATCATCCAAGCAACTCACTTTGAAATCTTTATATCAATTGCTACTAGCACGGTCACGGGCTTGGAATTAGAATCAAGATCCACCTAACAAATGCAACAAGTGTAGTTTGAATATAAAAAAATTAACATGTGTATAACCAAAAATGTATACCCAACATGTATCCCAACAAAACAATGACAAGGATTAATGACCTTTAAAAATACTTGTTTTCAACTAGTACTGCTCATACATATTCAACAAATAAGGTATGTAACCGCTCACAAGATAAAATTACCCAAACAACATGTTAATACACATAATCAACATATAAGGAGAATATGCACAAATTCAACCAAATGAGCATAAATAAATGACCTTTATTATTTTTGCTATCATATCTTATTTATTTTTGTACGTTTCAAACCTTTATTAAAAAACATTTTTATTATAAACCGAGGGTCTTCAGAAACACCTCTCCACAGAAATAGGGATAAAGTTTGCGTACACCTCATTCTAGCTTTTAAAATTCTACTCATGAAATTACACTTAATTGTTGTTGTATGAATAAAAGTAGAGCCTGCTAGGAATTTGATTTTGGAACATAATTAGGTGGTTCCTCAAATAAAGAAAGGCTTATTAATGAAGATTGAATTGTTTAATAGAGGAAAATCAAGCTCCTTATTCTCCAAGTGTGAAATAAAAAAAGTGAGTATCTGAAACAAAATCTAATTGAAAATGAAGATTGAAGGGGTCACTTTCTTTATCCTTGTACAAGTACAAAAAAAATCAACTATGTTTATAATACATAACTCCAATATACAAGGCCCCAAAACCCTAACCAACATATCTTCTACTTTTTGTAAAGAGATTGTCAATAATGTTATATACTAATAAATCAAACAATTAAAAAAATACAAAATCAGATTTGTTCCCATGGACTGTCTTTCAGAGATCTTCTCTTCCAAAAAAATCAAAGATCATGATCAACAACAATTGATTCAGATTCCCTCTACTCCATGCCAACCACATCATCAAGATCTGGCCACAAATGATCCTAATTATAAAAGGAAACGATCGATAAGTGATCATAAAGAAAGAGATTCTTTAACCAGAAAGAATTCGGTTCAGAAGAGAGTTTTGCATAGAGATGTTGAAAGGCATAGAAGACAAGAAATGTCTAATCTTTATGCTACTCTTAGATCACATCTTCCTTATGAATCTATCAAGGTGAATTTAATTACCTACAATTATACATACTTTCTTAATTTTAATTTCTTTATATTGCATAAAACCTAATTATAATTAGGTCATGTGTTGAGCTAATTAATACTATTTTTTTTAATGTTATAATTTTTATTAGGGAAAACGTTCATTACCAGATGACATGCAAGAAGCAGTGAATTACATCAAAAACTTAGAGAATAATATCAAAGAACTTGAAATAAAGAGAAAAAAACTTGAAGATTTGGCCTTGTGTTCTTCCAAAGAGGATAAACATTTTGGTGATTATGTGACAATAAATTTATGTGATTGTGGTGTGGAGATTTTGATCAATGAAAGGGTTCCCCTCTCAAGAGTACTTGATGAGCTAGTGAAGAGACAACTCAATGTTGTTAATTGTATCTCAACCAAAGTAGATGAAAGATTACTCCATAGGATTCAACTTGAGGTATATGTTTGTATGACCATCTCATTTAAAAATTTAAACAGTTCGATTGATCACACTTATAAATAACACGTCCCTCACAAACAAGTTTAATGCTTGTGGATGAAAATACTTTTGTGAATCACTTTGGACTAGAATTTCTCTCACATGTCAAGGAGATTCAACAATTTATATATATGCAGAAAGAAATTGTTTGTGCCCTAGTATTCACACAATATATCATTTTGATACAGGAAATTCAATTGAAAATAATACAATGCGCAAAAGTTCCAAAATTCATGGAGATATAGATCGAACAACATATATATAAGTTATCATGCTTGCATATCCATCAACCCTCTTGTGTCAACTAACTTTGCCATTCCTTTTTAAATAATGGGTGGAAGTGAGATTTTAACTCTCTCTAGACCTTTGTCTACTCTGATATTACGCGGATGATGCACAACTCAACTTAGCCGGGGAAAGCACAGATGATAATCATGAGTGTGTTGGAGATATGTATCACTATAAAAAAAAATCACTATTTTTCTACTTAATTTCCCACTGAAAAATGTTCAATGACTATTTCCATTGATATTTTGACTGAATCGATATTGTGCAAAGAAAAAAAATAGTAATTGTTTTATATGAAAAAATTAGAAAGCTATTTCTCACCATGCATTTTCCTAGTGGAGTTAGTATGGTAGAAAATGATCAGTGGGAAAATCATATTCTATAAATTTTCCACTGATTCGCGGTTGGAAAAACCTTGTTAGTGTATGGATCATTTAGTGTCATAATGTTAGTTTTCTTCATAATGTATGCAGGAGAGTGATGTTTCATGCATGTGCATGGATGGTCTAGAACAAAAGCTTGCAGAGATGATTGTGTTCCATTCTTGAGTGAAGATTTGGGTATTTCCCTACTTCTAGTCATGATCAATTTAATTTCAAGAAAATATTTTCCATCTTATAATTAGTAAAGATTCTTTAATTGTCACTTTTCTTGTTCTAATAAAAGCTTAATTATATCCTAAACCTTACAAATATTTTCATGACATTTTATCTAAATTTATATTTTACACTTGGTAATGTTACGTTCTTCATGTGTTATTTGCCTCTGGGTTGCAAAGTGCATTCATAGTACTAAACTATGTAAGAAATTTTTTTCACTAGCAGGTCATTCGATCAAATGATATTTATGTATAGGTAAACCTCTTTAAAATATGAGATTAAAATATGAGATTAGTAAATTTCAAAATAAGATAGTTGCTATAACAGTAAAGATAATTTGATGATATAGTAAGATAAATTTACAGTGACTATATAATGTAAACTCAAGAAAATAAAGTTATTAGGAGTTTAAGCTTATTAGTTTTATGAATTCATATAAAAGATTGGTAAAATAAATTCCTAATGTGGTGTTACAAGGTAATATAATGTGATGATAATTGATCTTGTCGGTGGTTGTGGTGGTGGTTGTGAACATATTACGGCGAGAAGCGGCTCTATGTATGTTGTGGATGTTTCAGTGATATTTAATTATGAGTTATGTCAACAGGGCATAATACATAAATATGCTGCCTCAACTCACATTTATATTCTGTTATTTAGGTGTGTACAAGTAGAAACTTAAATTTATATAAAGCTGAACAAATAGACACCAATGTCCTACGTGGTATCTTACATGCCAATTTATGTCCACGCGTATTATGCCACGTAAGACTCGTGTGTCTACTTGTTAAAATTGTCTACTTGTGCACACTCAAAATTGAAAAGCATAAATATAAACTGATCGAGATCAAGGTAAATGACACATTTATGTATTATGTCTTTTTGACTTTCTTGCATGCATGTATTTTTTTCTTTTTTCTTTCAATAAATAATAAAGCTGCCTAGATGCGTAGGTGTTGTATTAACAAAAAGTTGCATGCATGTACGTTGAATCTTCAAGCTATCAACATACATGCATAAGAATGAAGTTATACGACAGTTCTAATGTTTTTATATGATAGTATGTTAGTTATTATTTTTATAATCAAATTGTCAATTAATGATTATCACAAAGATTACTAGTAGTTATATATATCTTATAAGTGATAAGCTAATTGTGTAAATATTTTTACAGTGTTAATGTGTATATATATGACGGAAATAAAGATGCTTAGATGAATTGTGTGGATATATTAAGAGAGATAAAATGAGGAACGATAATATATGACGCAAGGTGCCAAGGTGGGAGTGACTTTGGACAAGATGAGGAAAGCGAGGATGAGATTGTTATGTAAACAGTGATAGGTCTAAGTAGAGGTAAAGATAGACCAAAAAAAATTTGGAGAATGGTGATAATTAGACACATGACATGACACATCACCAATTCGCCGAGGATATAATCATAAATAGGAGAGCATGGAGATGAAAGATATATTAAAGTAGAAGGTTAGTAGACAGCCGAGTGATTTTTTATTTTTTTCTAAGGAAGAGCACATGGTTCTAGTCACAGTTCCAGTATTATTATTATTGTTAATTGTTGTAGCAGTATATATCATATTCTTCAAATTATGAGCAGGCAATCTTCTGTGATTCAGGAGCCATATAATTTTTTGAATTTTTTTACAACGTTCTTAATTACCCTCTAGACTTACACGTTAGAATTTGATTTTTTTTTTTTATGTGATCGATAATGATCAATCTCATGTATCTAATTTGTTGTTTTCATGTGTTATATTTTATTGATCTCTTTATTTATGAATATATTGTGGGGAAATAAATGACTTGAAAATATCAAAGACACTAACAAATGTATCTTTTTGTTTGTCATTTACATTATAATATTCAAAAGAAGATATTCCTACCAAAATTTTGGATATGTCTAATGAAAAATCCATTTGAGGTCAAGACCAGCAACAGCTTCAGATTCCTATCCAATTAAATGGACAAAATATCCATCAAGATCCAATTGGGGGTCCTCATAATTAGTCTAGTCTATCCAATTATTCACTCTGCTCCATTTTATGTACAACTATTTTTTATTAATCCATTTTCCAAAAAGGCGCATTTATATATAGCTTTTCTTCTTTCAATGAAGCTTAAGTTATCTTGTCTTTATGTATATTCCTTTTGTTTAAGACAGCTTTCTAGCTTGGGGAAGGATTTCAAGTCAGAGTAGAAGGTGGCTATCCCACAATACTTCATGAAAACCCTCTTTAAAGCCTATATCATGTCGTTTAAGGCACAATAACCATCTTCCATGTTAGATTCATTGTTGGACCTTGTTACGTGTTGGACCTTCCATAATTGTTGTCATGTCTTGGATCGGGAAAGACGTTCTTCAAAACAGGACATATGGTACTGAAAAGATCATCTAAGGATCTTATATGGACGAGTCAAGTTTCACCACCTATGTGTCGTAGCCAACCATATATATTTGGAAACAACAAACATAATTACTTTTATAATTATAGAAATATCATGACGGACCATAAATTTTGTTTAATTCTTAAACTTCAAGTACTCACACTCCACCACATAAACCCCCAAAGGTGGACCAACTGTTTACCAAAACAACACATCCCTTTCATGTATTTTTCAATCAAATAATTTGTTGTTTCACCAACTTTCTAATCTTCAATACAGGACGACTCAAATACAATAGTTGCCTAAAGCCAAATTCGAATGAAGGCCTCAAATTTTAATTTTTTTTTTATGAAATTTATTATAGCCACTCAATTTAATCTTTCTTGATACATAGTATAGATTTGTCAAACTTCTAATAATTTTGTCCTCTTGTATAAAAAAATTATATTTTCTATAAATAATACTACTTATAACCTATTATTGCAATAGAAGAAAATGAGTCTTAGGAGGCCTAAGGCAGCCTTTTTTAAGCCTATAGAGGCGCCCCTGCTCTTAGAATAGAATGAATGCTACTACCTTTCATCTTCCATTCCAAGCTTATATGCAGTCTCGACATTCTTAATCCTCCTTCCATCATCCACGATCACCTTTATATCGATGAACTTAATTTATATTGACGATATATATAAATGTAATTTGATTGGTCATAAATTCATAGTAATATTTTCACTTTATTTATATATAAAATAAATTTCTAGGTGGGTTTAGTTCACGACTAAGAAAGGTAGGAGTCGTCACAACATCACTTGCTTAGAAATAAAATTAGAATGCTATAGTAGTTGGGATAGAATTTCAAAGACATTATGGATGTTATTAGTATATACTAACTATTATGGTTGTGAAATTGTGACAACTTCATCTTTAGCTTTCACAAACACTCGTATTTTCTTGAAACTTTTTAAAAATATAGTCTAACATAAAATATTACGTCACGTAGTCATTCAGTTTACAATACTATACACTTAATGTAAACTCTGTATCAAAGTGTATAAGAAATGTTTCTACACACTTTTACGTTGTCATACAAAACACTTATTTTGTCTCCTACGAACTTGAACCCACGAAAACATCATAAAGTAGCTCAAATCTTCATTGAATAGCTTCGAATTTTAACCACGACTTCAAGACAACATCCCGACAAACCCCAATTATCAATTAGTCAAAAATTTCAACAATGACAAAACTCATTTATGGGTTTTCAAGCTTTTAGAAACTCAAACAATAGGGTTTTAAATTTCACTTTAATTCAGCCAAAAATGTTTAAACCTATGATGATAAAAATGAAAATCAACTCTTGATTAGTTTCTAAGCATTAGAAATGAAAATCATAATCACAAATTAATTGCCAATTTCCCTATGTATTTCATATTACATACAAAAAGGGTTACACATAGTAAGATCTGAAAAAATGGGCTCATTTTGATTATAAGCTTGAGTCAAGTGCTATAGAGCGTACACTCCATTCTTCCTAATTAAATTTACATTCTTCCTCACAATCTTACATGATATTTATAACCTAAGGTAACAGTTTGTCTATAAAAGAAACAGAAATGTGTAAACCTACACTTCATCCCTCCAAAACGAGTTCAACAGTCGTAGAACAAGTTGTACAGCTGTATTGGTAGTTATGTATATGGGGGATGCACTAGTAAGCCCCTGATGTTGCTTTCTAGCTGTGTTGGTCCTTGGAGCTTCTGATGATGACAGCGGAACAGAAGATGGAAACGTACAATGAATACTGTCCAGGTATACGCAGCAAGATTGGAGCATCCAAAGCCTGTATTATAGGTTCCTCAACTCTATGCTAGCGCATACATATATCCAATCCAGGTCAAGGCTTCACGACTGCTTGGTCTTCTCTAGTAAAGACGGCATAGGCCGATCAATCAATCAAAAAAAAGTGAGTACGCCAGCCTTCTCCACAAAGAGGGGCTTATGACAATCTCAGACTATAAGAAATACTAGGTAGACTGCAATAAGGGTTCATTACTTTAAGATGATTTAATATATTTGGATACAACGGGTAGACATAGTACCTTTTTTCAGTCAAGATAAACTTTGATGTCGATACCATTATCAATGAGGGACTGAACAACTGCTCTAATTTTCCCTTCAAATTTGTCCCTATCTCTAGGTGTATAAGAAGCAGTGTATACATCAGCCTCTCTTGCCCTGTCGGACAAAATCTGTCCGACAGACAAGCATGCAGGAATATCACTTCGTGATTTGAGCACTGCCTTGATATCTTTGGAGTTTGTACCAGCTACTGCAACCTGTTTGCATGTAACTCTATGGGTGATTGAGGCTGAAACAAAGCGCTTTGATATGAAAACATCTAGTGTGAACGGTTCCATGTAAGCTACAGTCCGTTGCTTGAAAGAAATATGCTTGTTTGGGTTCTTCGATTTTTTCCCCTTCTGGTAAGTATATGGACGGCTATTGTCATCATCAACGAAATCTTCCACCCCGAAAAAGCTTCTAGGTGCTAAAGCAGGCTGCCAAACAAAGCAACAAACTTATTCAGGGGACACTATTTCAAAAATATATGGGTCCATCTCTATAATAAGCTATAAATCCAAGTGCAGATTAAGTTTGAGTGTTCATCACACATATGTCAAGTGCAATGCCTAGAAAACATAAATGCAGGTAATCATGTGTGGAACCACATAATATCACAGATGAAGTGGAACTTGTATATTTTTTAACACTTGCTAATGAATTAACATTTTATCAGTACAGCAGTGCTACAAAGACAAGCAAAAATCACTTTACAATGCACATACACATCATGTGCTAGCACACAGAAGCACCACACCGTGATACTTTAGTGCTATTTTTTCTCCTTTTTCCATCCCTCTTATTCCTCAAAAATGCACGGAATAAAGGGGAACAGTGTTTGGTATTACAATAAGCCCATACATTCAAACAAAGGAGGAGGAAGGCCACATTTTTAATATAAGCACAACCGCACAACCGTGGCAATGAAACCACAAGTATACAAATCTGTAAGCAGGGCAGACATCAAGTGCTATATGGAGTCAACAGTGTTTCACTTCTCTCTCTTTCTCACAAGTCATTCCTTATCATTCTTTTCCCGGATAAAAGAGTCATTCCTTATTTTAAGTGAAGGACAGGAATCACTTCGAGCTCGGAGCTCATACTGAGCCAAATATGAACGAGGGATTCAGAACTTCAATGAATTTGGTTTGTTTTAGGTTTGGTGAAATATCCAATCTAAAAGCTTAAAAGGATTTGTACTCCGATTCTACAATCTCTTCCCTCAACACAATCCAAAACTATCTTTTTCCTGAAGCTGCAGCGCATGTCTGCTTCATTAATTATACAGAAGCAAAGGTGAAAAGATAACAGCAGGACACTAAAGAGACATAAGGTCAGCACTTTTTATTAGAGCCAGTTTCTCTAGAGCCCAAATCCATCCATTCATCTTGCCTTTACATCAATTCACTACAACCTTGTATGATATCACATACAATTAACACAAAAAATGCATATATACATAATATACAATTAAGCAATCACATATATATATAATACAAGCATTATTTTTATATAAGCATCCTCAGAACAAAGGAGAACCAACTGATTCCTCAACTAAGCATAACCAACAATAAAGAGTTGATTTCAAACAAAATGATGGTTGCTTCAAAATGCTTTATGTCCAAGGTATGATTATTCCACCGGATTATAAAATGCATTGCAACTAAGAATAACAAAATATTCTTTACAATTTAGAAACGGCCAACATTCTCATAACCTACCATTTGCAGCTTCACCTTTTCACAGTTACATGATTCTAACATCACAGAGTACCTTCCCAGTTACTTGACGCTATTTAGAACAGTTTTTCATTTAAACATGTCTTAATGAAAGATCTAAATACTGCTCAGTCATACCGCTTTTGCCTTGATGTGAGATCTTCACAACAATTACTCCACTTTTACATGGTCCAACAATTTCTCAAACACGTCTGTACATAACTCTAATATTAGAACTCTAAAACTATTCAAATTTATTTAAGCTCTAGTTATATGAGACTGGCAAAACTAGATAATCAAACTTGGGATGGAAGGAGAAACAATGTCCGTGAATGTAGATTTATTAGGAGTCTAGACTCTCTAGAGAAAAATTAACTCTGGACTCACTTCAGCCTTTATCTCAATATGAAACTGATACTCTGAAACAATAGAGTTCATTCCAACAATCTTTGTATGGAAACAAGAAGATATACCGATTTCCATGTAATTTGTTACATTCATCAGTCATCTTACCCAAGAGTCATTTGTATGGAAGTTAATGAGCACTCTTCTGCATTTATTTTATGTAAAGACCGTCTTTGTTTGAAAGATATACAAACACACCACTGGATAAAACAAACAAGAAACCTCAGAATTAACAAGTGGAGCTTAGATATAAATAGCCATGTCCTATTGGAGAACCATTCAAGTCAACAAGGCAGAAGCAAGAACATTCAGTCACTCCTGCCAAAGTTATGTATGCACGCACATATGAAAATAGAAAGGCTGCATGAAGTAGTAGCATCAAGTCAAACCATTTTACCTTTGAAGTATGAAAACCACTAACTTGCGCACATAGATAAGGCCTCAACTTCTGACCTCCTCGAGCGCACAACATTTCAGAAACTAGT
This sequence comes from Solanum etuberosum, assembly GCA_029582245.1. Lineage (NCBI taxonomy): Eukaryota > Viridiplantae > Streptophyta > Magnoliopsida > Solanales > Solanaceae > Solanum > Solanum etuberosum. The sequence goes on along the minus strand of JAJONR010012545.1, from coordinate 5,706 downwards.
TTCAGCATACTCCCATAAAAAAAGAGACCTTTAATCAATAAGACACAGTATTAGTTCATTAGTTCTACTACAATCCCACAAAATAGATAAGTTGGGTTCCAGAATACAACACACCAATAGAAAATACTCCCTCCATCCCAAATACACCCTCTTACTTATTAAAGATGCAACTAATTCCATTTAGAGTATTTTTCCATCCACAAATTTCAAGAAAAAAAACCCAAATCGACATTCAGTTTAAGTTGGGTTGTGAGAACAAAGCAAAATACATAAAGAGGATTCATACCGCTAAAAGTATTTGAGCTTAAAAGTTTGATTTCGTAATTTTCTATCAAACAAACTCGTTTTATTTTTTATCAGTAATTAATGAGAACTTCAATGTTAGTAGAATCTTTATGGGCAATCCAATACTCATTTGCTGCCCACCTAAAGCCTACCAATTGTTCTCCATCCATATTTACAGCAGAAACACATCTCTTAAGTGGGCTTCCAAGAATTAGGACGCATTTCTATCAAGAAAATTCGTGACCCATTATTTTATTAGTGTTCTTCATCACACCTAAATAGAAAAAACCTACTTTTTAAATTAAAAAAAGAAAGTTGGTATTCAATGAGGCATTTCGTCAAACAGCAAACAGACATTCATCAATCAAGTCTTTCATCAACTCTAACACTGACTTAGATACATCAAAATGATAAAGAATTGAAGATAACACCTGCGGAGAAAGTTTTGATAGAGTAAATTGCAGAGAAAAGAAGAACATTTATCACCTTTCACCCCAAAGTCGCCGGTTTCTCTTGCTCTTGTTTTTTCCTGTAAACATCAAATTGTATTATTTGTTTTTGTATATTTATTGAAGAATGGGCTAAAAAGGCCCATTTGAAGTGGACCGACTACTTTGGTTGGGAACATGTAATCCGGCAAAATGATATCGGTAACTCGCCTAATCAGTCCATATTTTAATAGGTTGGGTAAGTAAAATAGTCATTATAATAAACTTAATTATGTTCTATAGCTATGGTTTATATATTTACGAACGGTAGCTACAGTTTAAGTTGTCTCGTTTGTATAATTCGTGAGTGTATAATTTGCGGGTTTGTATAATTCGCGGTTCCATTTGTATAATTAAACTATTTTTTGTATAAATTCAAAATAACAAATTTATACAAACACAATCATTTGAAATTTAAATAGCTATACAAATTATGTTATAAAAAATTACGTTATACAAATTATATTATAAAAATTTTGAATTATACAAACGTGCAAATTATACAAAACTAAAAAACAAAGTCGCGTAATTATAGCTAAAAGTAGGTCGCGAATTGTAATTAAAGCAAACTATGTTAACTAATTAACTAATACATGTTTGCTTATCCACATAATTTTTCCTTTTTTATATGGTTAAAATATGAGTTGATACCATATTCAATCCATAAAAATATGGGTAAAATATAAATAAATTATGGTTTAAATATGAAATAGTCAAATGGGCTAAGCTTCCAACTTTTATTCACTCAAAATTCATGATATCACTAAAAATATTGTAACTTCTCTTCCTTTTTATGTTCTCCTGTGAAACTAATTATTCATTTCTATAATTGAAAATATGAATTCTTTGGGCCTCCAAAAATATATATATTTTAAATGTACATTTTTTTGTTAATTATAATTATATTTTATTTATTTAGTTAGTTTTATATTGGATAACAAATAATAGTGTAAAATAAGCAAATCATGCATTAGTATTGTTATTGCTCAAAGTGCATAAACATGTTTTAGTCCTAGAATGCAAATATTCATTTACTCTAAAATTAAAAATATTCTCCCCTTGTTATTATATAAATTTATTTTATATTAAAAAGTTTTAGGATTTTGTTTTTTGATTTTTATGATACAATAAAACTAAATGAAGTATTTTCAACATTTTTCATCCAAAGAAAGACCAAAATATTTTCTCCATGTTGAATTCTTAAGTAGAGTACTATATACTCATGAAAATATGGGTAAATATGGGTAAGTTTGTATTTTACCCAATTCATTTGTTATTCAGTCCATTTTTTATCCATATCAAATATAGGCGGGTTGAATTCCAAATTTAACCCAACCAGCCTATTTGCCACTACTAGGAACATGTTATCTCTGGATTGATTATATCAGGATAAGTTATTCCATTATGCATATGAATAACTTATTCCATCACTACGATATAAGTGTTGCGATAAATAATTCATGGACTACCAAATACCTCCAACCAAACGCAGGATAAAATAGCCCTACATTTTATTCCTATGATTATTATATACCTTATAAGATTATGCCTCACACCAAACGACTCCTTAAGGAAAAACTATCTAATTTGACAAATATCCTACCATATACCATTAATTACTAATTCTCCCTATAGTTTGAAATAATAACATATTGTCTTACTAATTAATAAATTCATATAAAATTCAAGTCCATACACCTAGATACATGTATTTTTACTATCAAATATACTAAAATAAATAGAGAGGTGAGCGAGAGAAGGAGAGAGGCGAACGACATAGGAGGGAAGCGAGTGTGTCATGACCCGAAATGAAGTCATGATGACGCCTACTATAAACCCCCCAAGTAGGAAAGTCAAAACCCAAAGCGCAAATAATAAATAACTAGAAAGAAATAAGCGGAAGCAGAAATTGAGAGAGAAAGTACGTCCCACGACATAGATATGTAAATACGATACAAGATATACAAAACGGGCCCAAAAGTGACTGAGAAAGATAAAAATATATAAAAAAAACCACCCCGGATCTGGTGTCACCAGTACAAGAGCGTCTAAGTACAAAAAGACTATATACATCAAGTTTGTCTAAATCATGATATAAAATATAGACAAGTACAAAAGAAAGAAAACAACAATCTCCGGACGCCAAAAGCTCACCATAATCCAAGTATGCGACGACCACAGGAGACTGTGGCTCGTACTAGGAGCTGCATAAAAAAAGATACAGAAGTGCAGTGTGAGTACCAAAATACGGGGTACTCATTAGGCATCATAGGCCGACCGAGCTCAGAAAGATGATATATATATATATATATATATATATTATTACAAAAATAAGAAGTATGATAGTGCTAACGCAAATTTAATAATATCAAAAGGCGATGACTAAACACCGACGATAATAAAAACAATACTAATAACAAGCGGTTTGCAACAAAAAACAAGACAATCACAACCATATAGATCAAACAAGATGATGCAATGCAATGTGGACACTGCATAAAAGTAGACACTCAACAAAATCTCGAGCCACATGAATGATACCTTGGACTTGTCAACAGATGAAGTGCAAGAGAAATATAACTCAAATTTCAATCCATGGGCCACCTCGGAATACCTCATAGATCTTAGCAATAAAACTAAATTTATTTTTTTATCAAAATAAGTATCTCAATTACAACTTTCCCCTCGTTTCCAAATATAAACACGCCAAATGAAGATGTCATACTCATGATTACGCACCATTCACAATCAATTCAATCACAAATAAATCACATTACACAACAATCCAGGTAACACCCATCACAATATAAACGTACTAATATGAAACTTCAGCAAGTCCAAGTCCAAGGCCTCAAGCCCACAAACCGACAATAATGAAGTGAAAGCTCGAAAGTAAACAAAAAGGGCACACAATCATACCAAGCCATTCAATGTGAATAAAAACTAAGTTTCACGCCACCTAGAAGCATTCTAAGGATTCAATAAAAGCAACCAAGGCTAAGGATCAACCTAAACTAAGGCTTATCAATCAAGTGCTAAGCTAATAACCCAAAATGGCCAATAGTATAGTCTAAGGATTATGTAAACCTAAAGTCTTATCCTAAAGCATTCCTAACGATCAATACTACTCAATATATATCTAATCTAACTAAACCAAGTCAAAATGAAGGAACCCTAACCTACCCCAAGGTCAAAACAACACTCGAACCTCTATTTTAGAGATTTTACTTTTTGAAGAGCCTCGCAAATGATCCCACACTATCAAAATAGCGATGAGAATGTCATAACAAGCAAAACGATACCCATTGTAATAAAAGATTTCGGAACCAAAAAATGAGTAAAAAATATGATCGTGGGACCCATCTTTAGAATCACAAAATTGACCCCATTAAAAGGTCCCAACTAGCTCAAGAAACTTATGTCCTGAAAACGGGCACAATCCAAGCGTCGAACGAGCCTAAATCAGTCCCTCCACATTTGTAACACCCCGAAAAATTTTTGAGCTAAGATTTGAACCATCCTTTGTAGTGAGTAGGATTTTACCAAGGAATTTAAAATTTCTTAAGTGTTAAGGTCACTAGATGTAGCACCTTGAGTTCCAATAAGAACTAAAGAGAGTTCATTCAAGTCATTCCTAAGTTCTTCTAAGATTTGGGTCAATTTCAAATGACCATAACTCTCACTATATGATGAGTTAGGTGTGCCATGGGATGAAAAATGAAAGGTCTTTGAATTATCTTTTCAACGCCACCGAGTTTACTAATTTTTGAGGTCAGATGAGTAATATATTCCCTTTTGAAGTCAGGTTGTCCACTTAAGGAAAATTACCCGAAAATAATGAGGGGTATTTTGGTCTTTTCCTTACCAAATTAGATTTAATTCATTTTTAGTAAGGTTTTAAGGGTCTAATCCTATTAGGTTCAGTTTTATAATCCTAATATACTCCTAGGGTTTTAGTTGAGAGTTCAAGAAGAGAAAATAAGAGAAAAGAGGAGAAAAGAGGAAAGGATCAAGGCGTTCGTCGAGGTTCTTGAGTTTTGTTGCGGATTTTCTTCATGGGTTTGATTCCTAAGAGGTATGTATGTTTCCATAGTGTTGGGTTCGTTCACCCACACACCAAACATGATTTTTCATATTCGAATTCGTCCAAATAGATTGCAAGATTTAAGTTCTTGAAAAGTGTTCTTGAAGTTTCATTCTAAATCTTATTGTGTTGGGGTTTTGATGAATTCTTGAGATGAAAGTGAGTGTTTTGAGAGCTGTATTGAGTAAATTAGGGTGTAATTATGTTGAGTAATCGAATCCAAGTGATTGGGAAAGAAACCAATCGATTCTAGGCGAATTAGGGTCGAAAAACGAGTAAAAAAAGATCGAGCAGAAAATAAGGACGCAGACTTGTTCCTCAGATGTGAAATTTTTCTCTCCGCATCGCGGAGAGAACGCAGACTCCACTGTCTCAAAAATTATTTTCACCAAATATTATAATTCATCTCCGCGTCGCGGACTTGCTCCCCAGACAGTATTTTTCAACCGTTTCTCATGATTAACTATCTAAAACACTTTTAATCATCATGATATATTTACCAATTACAAATCATAACCTTGAATTCATAATTCAAATTCAAGGTAGATCTAGGAGTTAAGTCTTGAGAGTTATTTCAAACATTTTGAGAAAGTCCTTTGAGTGTTTTGAGGAGTCTTCTACAATTTCTAATAACTTGTTTCAAGACTCGAGCAAGTGAGTATGAGAATGAGAAGAATGTATTCATGAGTCTACTTTATCATAACGAGATCCTTCGTATCATGAACCATAACTCTTGAATTCATAATTCACATTCAAGAGAGAGTTAAGAGTAGAGTTCAAGAAAGTCTTTGAGTTCAATTGTGAATCCTTTGAGATCAACTATCGATTTGAACTAAGTTTTGAGGAAGT
>JAJONR010012544.1:0-21076 GCA_029582245.1 Solanum etuberosum | reverse complement strand
TTGACTTCCGTTATCTTGTTTTATCTGGTTAATATTTTTGTTGAGGCTTTGATAGAGAGTGGGCAATCATGGTCATTAGAGAAAGTCAGCCTTGATGCTTGAACAATAATCAAATGACTTAGAAATTTGAGATTATATATGTTAGTGCGAGTGGCGGAAGTGGCCAAGGCATAATTTTTTGGGGAAGAATGTATTATAGGTAGAAAGTGGGGGTTGGGGTGAGGAGGGGTATTATGTTTTATATTTTAAGGTTTCTCTCTAAAAATTAAGGGGTAAAGTTCTAAAATGTGAAAGCTTAGGGAGATCAGCTGCACCATAAAGTCCACAAGCTATGATAGTTTAGCTTACTGTTCTACAGTTCGCAGGAAACGATATAGGAATTTCTTTTCAAGGTGATACTGGTTTTTTGACTTCCGTTATCTTGTTTTATCTGGTTAATATTTTTGTTGAGGCTTTGATAGAGAGTGGGCAATCATGGTCATTAGAGAAAGTCAGCCTTGATGCTTGAACAATAATCAAATGACTTAGAAATTTGAGATTATATATGTTAGTGCGAGTGGCGGAAGTGGCCAAGGCATAATTTTTTGGGGAAGAATGTATTATAGGTAGAAAGTGGGGGTTGGGGTGAGGAGGGGTATTATGTTTTATATTTTAAGGTTTCTCTCTAAAAATTAAGGGGTAAAGTTCTAAAATGTGAAAGCTTAGGGAGATCAGCTGCACCATAAAGTCCACAAGCTATGATAGTTTAGCTTACTGTTCTACAGTTCGCAGGAAACGATATAGGAATTTCTTTTCAAGGTGATACTGGTTTTTTGACTTCCGTTATCTTGTTTTATCTGGTTAATATTTTTGTTGAGGCTTTGATAGAGAGTGGGCAATCATGGTCATTAGAGAAAGTCAGCCTTGATGCATGAACAATAATCAAATGACTTAGAAATTTGAGATCATATATGTAAGTGCGAGTCTGCAAGACAATCAATGATTGAGTTTGTGTTTCCGCTGCTGTAAATTTCAAGAACTAAAATGATTTCTACTACTAAAAACAAGGTTCTCCTCTACTTTTAGAACTTAGTTCTTCGGTTTGAAGGTTGAAGAGAAGGGGTAAGAGATGATTCAAACTGTAGGGGTGCTTTCCTTTCCAACGACTGTGAAGTATTATGGATTTTTTTTTAAATAAAAAGTTTGCTTCATAATCATTTCAAGATACTCTGTATGAAAGAATTTTCATGGTGTGCGACACAGTTAAAAGTTAAAACCATTAATTTGTTGTACCATAGAGTTCCATAGGTATTCACTATTCATTATTTTATTTTATCTTTTCCTTTTTCAAATTTGTTGGTGGAACATCAATGCAATTTAATGCATTTGTTGATTCATATACACATTTTTGAAATGAGTCTGACTTCTTCATCAGTGATTCACATTCAGTAGCATTGTATTGCCACCAAGGCTTTGGTTCAGTGGTAAGGATGTAGCATAAGATGTGTTGATTGGGTGCATGTCACGAGTTCGAACCTTGCCACTTACACGAAGTATGGATTTAAGTGGGGCAAATTAGATGTGTGAACCCAGAATCCCTTTAGTTTTGAACCTGCAGGTCAACTGAGGTTAAGCCAACTAACTCGTAGGGGTTTTCTTGGTTTAAGAAAATATTGATGTTTTATCATCTTTTGCCGGTTGGAAATTCTCTTCGCTACTGACAAAAGTAATATGTTATTCACTTAAAAGATTAACTCTGCCACAACACCCAAGGGTGTGGCTTATTGTTCAGTGAGGTGGTTGAGAACCATGAGGTCTCAAGTTCAAATCCCTGCATAGATGAAAACACTAGGTGATTTCTTCCCATTTGCCCTAGCCTTAGTGGACAAAGTTATATGATACTTGTTGTTGGTAGGAGGTGACAAGTATCCCGTGGAATTAGTCGAGGTGCGCTTAAGCTGGCCGGATACCACCATTATGAGGAAAAAGAAAGATCAATTCTGCCACTGACACAAAACTTGGTATTTAAGTGAGAGCAGGGTAGAGGGAAGGGCTCATGTTTCCAACCTAGCTTAATATCTGAGGGATGTCTCAGTAAAAAAAAAAACTTATCTTTTATTTCGTAAAGAAGATTCAAATTCAATCCTATCAATTGTGCAAACAACACCAATAAGGTTAGATAGTATTTATTCTGAGAATCTGTCATTTTGGTTTGTTGCGAATAGTTAGCCTAATCAGAGCTAAGATGGGAGGTCTAGAAGGTCACTGTTCCCTTTGTACATCCAATGAAGAGTCATTTGGTTTGTGTCAATTCCGTCATGAACTCCAACTTTACAGTCTGCCAACGTGGTAGTCACCTCTCATGGATTTTCCTATTAATATTATCTAGTAGCTACTATCCTATTCCTCTAATCCCTTTTTTTATAAATCAACATAATTTCATTAATAACACCACAAGATGGTATCACCATACAAGAGTATGTTTTCACAATAACCCTCCAAAAAAACCCATCCAACCATTTGTTCTATATAAAATATCCCCTTTTCAGTAAATAAAATGGAAATAAAGGTCTCTTGTCTCTTCATAATAGACTCTCACTCTCTAGTCCTCCGAAAGTTCTTCTGTTCTTATCTCCACATCAACCAAAAGATGGGGAAGCCACTCTACTTGTCCTTCCAGCATCTATTTTTAGGTCTCCACCTCTCCAATGCTCCTGTCAGACTCGCAGGATTAGGCGGATATTTGACACGGGATGTACCAACAATAGTTCCATTGTGAACTAATTATAACCATCTCCTTCTCAAGCATCTGCTGTTAAAGGTGATTTTCAATGCTGCATACCATGTGAAGAAAGTTAGTTTCTTTGGTACCTTTTTCTCCCATACTGATCTCTAATGTTTGTTAAATCAGCAACTGCGGAAGACAAGCATAATACGATTCTAAGGCGGTGATCTTTTCCACATCACTCTATCTTCTTCCCCAAAGCAGTCATGTCTACAGCATCCAATTTCCACTCTTGTATGTATCTCTAAAATAAAATTTGACAATACTTGGCTCCCTTCTCTTATGAGGAGTTTGGCTGCTATTGCTTCTTTGTCAGTTGTGACAAATATAATCGGGCAAACTCGTCTTTGGAAGTTGGATCCCAATACCATGCATCCAATCAAAATTGGATTTGGTTACATATCCTTACCTTACCTTACCATAAAACCAATGAATTTGGAAAATTCAGTCCTTCCCTTTATGTTTCTTCTCTGTAAGCTGCATTACGATGTAGTACCTCCCATGGGAACCATCAATTTTGATGACACCAGCTTCTAGTAACAATCACCTTCATCCATAATGTATCCATTTGAGTCACACACATCTAAACTACTTTTCCTGAAGGATTTGATTAAATATTACTCAGGTCACCCATCTCTAGAGGGGCTATCCCATTATCCTGTTCTACAAATGATATCATTTCTCCTCCTTTGTATCATATCATAAAAAACTCTCATTAATTTTCAGCTTTTCTTTTCCAAGTGAGAGGGATAGTGAATAAGGACATAAAATAAGTGTACAGGTAAGTGTCGACTTAGTGAGGGTGATCTTTCCTCCTCTTGCTTAATACTGCATCTTCCACCTGTCCAATCTCTTTTCAATCTTGTTGAATTACTGGTCATCGGAGTTCCAGTATCGTTACCAATTCTCCTCCTATATGGCCGTGTTAACCCTTGATTCATTATAAAAAAAACATGATTCCTATGAAGCATGCTAATCCAGCTCCTATTAGCCCAATGGTGCCATTCCGGCTCTTTTACCTGCTCCCTGCGACTTACTGTTCTTTTGCATTGATGGACAATAAGGATTGGGCAAACCATACCTCTGCTAAAGATAGTGCTTGCAAAATCAGAGATGACGTCCAAAAACACTGTTAGACAATCACAGCGCAAATTGCTTAAAAAAATCTTTCACCTATTTTGGCAAAATTCACATATTTATTTGCCGATTTCAGTTTGTATTATTTCCAAGGAGCACTCCTTTTACACAAGTCACTACTTTCTTTTTCTTTGTTATCCTATTCTTCCTAAGGTCTTATCTCTGTAAAGTCTTTGTGAACATGACGAAGTTGTGTGAGAAAGGATCATTTTCCTGTAATTTGACTGTGCTTTCTTATGGGAAGGCAAATATAATGTGCCTACTCTCACAAGGCAGCAATTTGCCTGTGTAAATAGCTCCTCTGCTAGTTCATTTGTTGCCAATTTGAAGAGTAAAGACATGATTCAATGTCTGAGAATTAAGATATTTTTGCTTGATTTGTACAATCCATCTGATTGATGGTTGACGTATTTTTCACTTCTACTGGCAATCATCAGGTGGTATACATGGCTATTGTTGGATCATTTCCATTCAACTCTTTTCTCTCTGGGGTGCTTTCTTGTATTGGCACAGCAGTCCTTGCTGGTGAGCTAAGTGGTCTATTTAGATACACTCCATTTTGGGAAAATGTTAATTTCAACTGATTCATTAATATCTTTCTCACAGTTTGTCTTCGGATCCAAGTAAACAAAGAAAACAAGGAATTCAAGGTAAGCTTTCTTGGGATATGATTCGTCCATTTTACAGTTTTACCTCTAATTTAGTTGTGTTAAAAGATGCTGTGAAGTCATAGATTATCAATGAATGTGTAGCATGTCCTGCACTTCTAGTTATGCGGTCTCTTCATAGGAGAAGAGAAGCGTAAAGAGAGTTAAAAATGAGGCAGCTGGGCTTATGTTTGTTCTTTCCTTTCAAATTACTAGTGCTTACTGCTTACAGAGTATGTCAATGAATCTCATCACTTGATGTTTGGTCCACCATTGCAGGATTTGCCTCCGGAACGTGCTTTTGCAGATTTTGTTCTCTGCAATTTAGTGCTCCATTTGGTGATCATGAACTTTCTTGGCTAGATTGAGGCACCAAATCTTGAAAATGTTGCTCTTACAAATCTTGGTGATTTATATGTAAGAATAATATAGAATCAATCGTAAAGGATTTTGTTAGGCATTCAGAAGTATTAAGTTTCTCATGCATGAAACTATTAACATTCATGAATCTTATAAGAGTATCAGTAAGTAGACAATCTTTGGCCCTTTTGAGTTCTATAAACCAAAAAGGAGCCAAACTTTTTTCGGTATCAAATTATTTTGCCTTTTAATTTCCAAGTGGACCGAAAAGGTGACACCAGTAGCCTGAACTTGTTCTAACACTTGATCATGAACTGTGTGCATATCCTAGGGCAGATTTCTCACAAATGCTCTCTAGAGAGGAACTCTATGACCCTTTCTTTATTGGTATTTTTGATATCACTATAATGTATGGCTAATTCAAATTGGCCCCTCGATGATATTGCTGTGCTGGCAACAACATCGTGGGTAGATAAGTGTTCAAATTTCAACAGCGACAAATTTTATCGGTTTTCGGTTTACCCAATAAGAAAATGTCTGTAAGATATTATATGACTTCTCACTTCTCTAAATGCTTTGATATAGTGAAACAAGAAAGATAATGAGAAATTGCATCAATAAGAGAAAATATAGTACGAAGGTTATAATTACATGTCACCGCCAAAACATAGTATGGAATTTCTAATGTTAATCAAATTATAGACCTTTACAAACTTGCAAAAGCCACAACCTACAATTACAAACTAAAACTAAAACTAAAACAAATAGTCCAACAAGACTAACACTAAAATCAAATAGCTACAATTGCGAACCTAGTGTGAAGTGGGTAGAGTACTAATAATTTGATATAGTTATAGTGTCTAGTTATATATTAAATTATTAATATCTAATATTTAGGAAGGGTAAAGTAGTAAATTATTACCGTCTTATTGGGTTATCGATTTACCCAATAACCCAATAGTAAAAAACGATATCGAACCAATAACCCAATAACTTTTTTTTATAAACCATTAAAAACCCAATAACAATAACCCAATAACATTTTTTCGGTTCGATTTATTCGTCAAAGGAATTTGATTACTTCCGGCAAAAGAAAATTGACCATGGACTTTGTCTTTCTATAGATTTTAATCATATAATTGAATTGATTTGCCGATATCGAGAAAGACCATTGACCATAGTTTTTAATCATTTAATTGGACAAGTCTATGTAGGTTTCTTGCATCAGTGATTCATAGTTTTTAATCATTTAGTTGGCCAAGTCTATGTCTAGTAATCACTGAGGTCCTTTTATAGTCTGTTAGTCTCCATTAATCATGCACAGATTTTTCTGATCCATGTTGTTGTTCAGAAATTCCTTGACAATTTCTACTGCAGAGGCTTTCTTTGTAAAAAAGAGTTTCCACGACTTTACAACTTATTAGGTATGCAATGTAACTTTGCCTTCCTGCATTTCCTCTTTAGGTTGTCAATTGTTATTATGGCCGTGTTAGAAAATGTTTTTTTCAATTTTTTCATGTTTGATTGTTCAAAGATTTTGAATTTTTGTTTTTAACTTCTACCATTCCCCACTTGATTAGTAAATCTCATAGGAAGTATCCGTTAAAGAATTTTTACAACAAAGTCATATAAGTTTTATCAACAAAAAAAACAGTCGATAATTTTTTTTTTATTACACGTGTTAACCAATGCATGCCTCCCATAAAAACATAATCAGACAGCAAAATATCATATCATGTCTGTGATTATGAGACTATTTCCGGTGGAAAGTTAAAGGACAAGTGGTTAAGAGTTTGGGATTAGCGATATAAACCAAGCAAAATTTTAAAGACTTTCTTAAAATACAAATTAACATAATCTGATTTTGTCTCCTCTCTAACACATCCTTATCTTATGGGATCTTATTTTCCTTGTTGATTTGATCGCATAATTAAGTTTTGGATAATCATTACAAATTGCAACAAACTAATCTTTAATGTATACTTTATTAAATAAATATTAAAAAACAGTACACGAAAAGGAAAAAAATATAGGTAATCCAGTCATCAAGACCATATCAAATGCAATATTTGTCCCATGAGACTAATGGTTTGCATAATTTTTTTTTAATTGATTTAATGACTTTTTTTTTCATTGAACATCCACATTGGAAGTGTGTTTGTTTGTATTTTATTTTTTTTGGTATATTCGAATTGACGAATTCTTTATAACTTATCTTAGAATAAACATTGATATTTGTGCTTTAGTTAGCATTTGGATAAAATAAGAGAGGCCTATTTCAAAAGCTACGAGATTCACAAGTTCTTTTTTTGTGCTAAATCAAATTAGATAAATAAATTAAAATGAAGAAAATGCATCAATGATAGTATATCTGATCCCAAGACTGCAATCAAACACAAAATATACCATAAGTATTTTGTTTCAAAATTATTTTTATCCATCAAATCAAACAAAGTACGTGGATATCAAATTAAATGCAGAGCAACCGCTACCTCTCTAGGACAATAAATATAAAGCTTTTGTTTTGCAAATAAGGGGAAAATTGCACATGGACTAAACAAAAATTAATGCAAAACGATTGAAATGTGATGTATGACATGTAACTTCTCGTACGTCTATTCAAATCTTCAAAGGCTTACTCTCCTCTTCTGTATGTCCCACTCCATATATTATTGTGTTGAACTATCTTTTTATATTTCATTTTTAATTATAAATTATGAGATATGGCTAAAAGAATAGTTTAATGTAAGAAAGAATGTTCATATTTCATTTGCCCCCACTAACTCATGCGCGTGGAAGAAATTAATTTAAGGGCCGTTTGGAAGGACATTCTGATAATTGAATTTGGTGTAATTATATTGTCTGGTCTGTTTGGTTGGCCATATAATTATCTTGTCAGCAGGTAATTGACAGGGATAATTACGCTCTCCAATTTACAGGGGGAGGTTGTGAATTGCTGGTGTAATTACAAGTTGATTACTTTTTAATTTCTTCCTTTTATTTCTAGTTTTTTTTTTTCGTTTAAATGTATTTTTTATTTTAATTATTTTAAATTTTAATTATTCTAATTTTTTCTAAAAATATTTTATTTTTATTTAATATTATTTATATTTCATTTCCTTCTCATTTTCAATTTTTATATCATGTGATTTCATGTAATTTTTTCGTATTATCTAAAAAAAAAATCATTAATATAATTTTACTAGTATTATAATTTTTAAATTAAATTAGAATTCATTATTGAATAAAGTTATGAACTTACATTTTTCTTTTCTTTTAAATCATATTATGTATGTTATATTGAAATTTGACATAGGAGTATTATGTTAAATTTTTTGTTTTGAATTCATAACTTATGTTGTACTTTCAATTTCATTTATTTTTGGACTATTGACTCGATATTTTACATTGCGAGCTATTTTTTTAAAGTTATACTTGATAGATTATCTTTTTGTCAAATGTTTTATAATTTTATGACATTATATTTATAATATTATTCTTTTTGTCAAACATGCATTTCTTAGTTAGTTTTTATGATTAATTTGATTAAAATATACTAAATTGAAAAATATAATCAAATATTAGTTAAGAACATATGCTTATTAATTAATATATTATTGAAAGACAATATATTTCTTAATTCATTTATAAATGTCCTTATTTGTCTAATAATTTTTTATAATTTTTAATAATTAACTTTTAGTTTTAAAATTTAATATAATTTTATGATTGCAATTGTGCATCCAAACATGACATGTGTAATTATAGTGTAGTTACACTGTGTGGCTAACAAACAGGTCAATGTAATTACTAGCCTGTGTAATCACTAGGCTGGTAATTACTACCCTAATAATTACACTAATTCCAATTACCTGGGGGCTTTCCAAATAGACCCTAAATGTATTCTCATCCCTCAACATTCTTCCTAGAGCGTGTTTAGTACGAAGAAAAATATTTATACATAATCTAATAAAATATTATAGAAATGAGATTAAATAGGCGGGAAGTGGAGCTTGAGGTTGGGATGGGTGGGGAGTGGAGTTTGGTGTTGGAATGGTCAAGCGATGAGGTTGATAGAGAACTTTTAATTTCAATTTTTAAGTTTTTTTTTTCTTTCTATTTTCATTAGGAAACTTATCTTCCTCCTTTGTAAAAGAATTTATTTTCTAAAGAAAATACTTTTCAAAACTTTTTGATCCATCAAACATAAGAAAAATTGAAAAATATTTCCTACATAGCCAACACACTAAGAAATATACTAAATTAAATTGATATTATAAATTCTGAACTAATTTATCCCACACAGAAAATGAAAAAAATAATCTAAATTGAATAATAAATTCATACCATTAATCAAATACAGTGTAAATTTTATTTTAACCTTATTCTAAAAATACCCCCACCTTATTCGACCCCTCAATGGAAATGATTGATTCCATTCTTATCCTCATTTTTTCAAAAAAATAAATGGCCTAGAAAAGTTTTAAGAAAAGACTTCCCTCATCTCGTTGGGACGTTATTTTTCCAAAAATAAAAATAAATTGTATTTTTTTTCTTCAAAATATTCAAATAAGAACAAAATGATTTTTTCCATGCTAAACTCACGGATGGTTTGATTGGGAACAATTTATCCCGAAATTCATTATTTAAAACAAAATTATTATCAAATAAATTATTTCACTATGTATATATGTTAATTTATCTCATCACTGAGATATAAATAACGAAATAAATAATTCTTAAATTGCCTAATATATCCAATTAAATGCAAAATAAAATATTTTATACATTATATATAAAATAGTCCTTCAGGTATGAATAATGCTTTATTTTGGTCCTTAATATATTTTATTTGATTAAAATAGTCCTTAATATATAACAAATGTGTTTATTTTGATCCTTAAAATATTTCACTTGATTGATATAGTCCTTAATGTATGACGAAAAATGTTCATTTTGATCTTTTACCTTAAATATAGCAGATTTATTTTTAAAAAAATGTTAAATTTTACTACAGACCCTACGTGGCTAACAAAATTACCCATTATTGTCTTTTTTGATAGCTTTAAAGAAAGAACTCCATAAAATCTAACACCATTTTCTATAATTTCTCCAACAAAAATTACTATTTTTTCTTTTCTAAAATATTACTCTACTGACGTAATACCCATTTCTATTTTAAGTAAGAGAAAATAATAAATTTTGTTAGAGAAAGTAAAGAAAATAGTGTTAGATTTCATGAGATTTTTTTCTTTGAAGCTAACAAAGAAGACATCAACGGTAAATTTTGTTAGCCACGTGTTCATAATTAAATTTAACATTTTTTTATTATAAATATGTTAAGTTTAGAATAAATGACCAAAATGAACATCTTTGTTATACATTAAGAATCATTTCAATCAAGTGAAATATATTAAGGACTAAAATGAACATAATTATTATAACTATTTTAATCAAGTAAACTACATTAACGATCAAAATAAAGCATTAACCCGATCATTTTAGTCATTTTCTCTTATAACTCACAACAAACAAACGACTCCTTAAAGGCTAACACAATCGAATACTTTTCTTCTGTTGGAGAAAAGTTACTCAAAGGTTGGTCTAATAGGCTATTGCCACTATTCCAGAAGAAGGGCGTATCGTCGTTACACGTGTCCAGATAAGTCTAGCTTAGTTCCACAAAAGCCAATGAAATAAATGAAAAAGTATTCTCAGATAAATAACCAAAATAAAAAAAAAGAAAGAAAAAAAAAACGCAAGTAACTGTATCACACACACAATTGGGCGATGGAAAGCACGTGCTCCCATTCCTGATAAAAACTCTCTCTCACAACACACGCACATATTCATTTCACTCCTCACTTTCTTTCCCGACCCTTTCTCTCTCTAAAGCTTTCCAGTCTGTGGTGATGTTGATCCTCTCAGCGGCTTCGTCTTCTTCTTCCTCCTCCATGCTTTCTTCCGCTTCGTCTTCTTCTGCACGCATTCCGAGGCCGTTATCTTCATTTTCAACTTGTGTACCAGTAGTAGTAACAACTGTTTCTTCTGCAGCAACTTCGAGGCTAATTCCGATTTCCTGTTTCGGCGTGAAATCGAGGACTGTTGGGATTCGGAAGTTGCGGTGTGCCGTTTTTTGTGCTTCGAAGGTACGTGGAATGGCAGAAATGATTGAAGATGCCATGACGGTTTCTGCTTCTGAGAGCCATGAGCTTCCGCACTCCCGAGACTTCCTTGACGCACGCACTGGAGAAGGTTTATCTCTAGCTATTAATTTTTTTTTCTTTAATTTGAAATATCTTGTGCATTTATTGCTTTATATTGCTACTCTCGCTTATTTTCTTTTTGAATTTGAAGTATCTTGTGCATTTTGTGCTATTTCAGTGCGGTTTATTTTCTCTGTACTCTTGTTCTCTGTTGGAATATCTTGTGCATTTTGTGCTATTTCGGTGGGGTTTAGCATTTTGTGCGTATTATGCCAGTGACTATTGTACACATTCACGCTACAACGTTTGTTTTCTTTCGAATGCATTGAATTTCTCAATATTCTTCACAATTAACAATGCTGAACATATGAGGCGCGTTATTACGTTTGCAGAAATGCATATTTTTTTTTTTCTCATACTGACCTATGTTTGTTGCTCGGAAGAAAATGTGTTGAGTCCATAGTTAAATAGAACTAATATTGCATTTAGCATGGAGTTTACTGTGAATTTTGTCAAGTAATAATTGCTTTGCCACATATGTCCAAGGTGAAATAAAACGATAGTGATCTAATGTTTGTTTACTCTTTGGTTTTTCCTAATAGTCCTATCAAATAGACTTGTAGTACAAAAGTTCCATTCTAAGAGATGAATTGGTTGGTTGCAAGAGCAGTTTCAGTAGTGGTATTAATGAAATTGATGTTGGCATAAAATTGCAATAAGAGTACTTATCTGTGCAAGCATGTTTAACAGTTCAAACACCAAGTCAATGAGTTTTTTTAAACTTGATGCACCGAGTATAGTATGGTTTGATTTTTCTAGTAATCTGTGATGATATCTATTAGGACAGACTTACAGTAGGCTCAACGATTGTTTTATTTTTGATGGTGAACTGGATGTATTGTCTATGAAGCACATCAGTTGGGCTTTGTTGCTTCTAACTTTATAGGGACTTCTCAAACGGATAACTAGCAGAACTACACTTGAGGAACAGTGCTACTATAATGTAACACCAGTCCATCTTGATGGAAGTGCTCACTAACCTGTGGATGGTGAAAGACTCGACAAATTATAGTGGACGGGATGATGGGAATGATATAAATTGAAGAGTAAGGTGAAATGATTAGGAGGTGGAAAATCTTGTTATGAACACCAAACAAACAGGCAAATAGACAAACAACAGTGGATTGTTAAAGAGAATTAAGACGCTTAGTGGTTTCTATTCACTTCTGCTTTCTCTTTTTGCCCTCCTGTTTGGTGTGAAGGAGTTAATTGCTGTGAGGTAGAATCTATAGACTGGTTTGCATTCATGGAGATTCTGTAACTATTCCAAAGATGGGAAGTTCGAGACAATTGAGATTTTTTCTTGAAATTGGAAGCAGTTACTAATTCATGGTAGGACATGTACATAGTAAAAACTTCATTCTCGGATTATATGAGAACTTCTGTTGATAATTTTCCAGAAGTTGGTTAGGTTACAATCCTTTTCCACAGAAGTACACTTTTGTTTTGTAGAATAAGCTTTCTCTCGACTGTTTTTCACATTTGACATTTATTATGGGCACATGTGAAGTTTTAATGGTTGATTCTGGAATCACCAATTTGCAATCGTCATATTTGGGACATTGAAGTCACCAGTTAAGACTAACGGATCAATTATTGACATCTGTGGTAGTATCTCGTTTTCAGCACTCTTTACAAAAAGGTATTGCCATACGATATCTCTTGCTCCCTGTCTTTTCCAGTCACCATTCAATATCTCCCTTCCTTCATTTGACTGCTTTCTTGTCTTATGATATGCATGCACACTCCATTCTATTACTGCTGGTTAGTGATGTATAGTCGGTTCCTTTTCTAGACACACACTATGGTTATTATGGTAACTTTAGCTCGGTTAAGTAATGCTTGGCAATTTTTGCATTTTCTTAATTTTTTTTTGTATAGATCTCCTCTTGATTGACAACAAAGTCATTACTTTGTATGAAGCATCCGTGGATCTTAGTTTCAAGCTAGCTTACACTTCATTTTGTCGTATCTTACAAGTCTCAGAACCCATGCAGGTATTGTAAAATGCGTGACCTAGTTGGATCTTTTTCTGATAACGCGTCACCTAGTTGGTTCTTGACCGACTCAACACATACTCATACTATGTTTGCACGTTGCATGTGGTTTCTAACTCAGTTGGGAAATAGAAACAAATACCATGCTGAAGAATTCTGTGGTCTGTATGCTATTCTGATAGATTTTTGTTTCAATAAATAGTTTAGAATGTGGATTGGAAGCTTAGTTTTCTTTCTGATTTTGGTCTTCCGCTCCTTTTGGATCTTCCTTATTGCTTTCTGGAGGATTTCAATTCTCCTGGTAATTGTCATGACGTCATAATCATTACTATATTAATACATGTGTAAGTATGCACGTAGTGGCATAAGGGGGAAAGTCTATGTAAAGAAAATCAAATAAAGCATTTTATACTAGTTCATCTCCAAAGATATATTCTTATATGGACTATGTAAACTGTACTCAAGGTGGACTCAAGTGGAAGATGATTATCAGCTAGAAGTACATTTAAAGAACCGTGACTTGGCATAAAAATTAAAATTATTGTACAAATGCGGTCTTAAATTTCTTGTAAAACAAGATGAGGTATAAAGTTATGATTCTCAGAATGCTTCCTATTAGACTTTAATGGAGCAGTTTTCCTTCTTTTCCATGACTTATTTTTCCGCCACATTTCTAAAGTTACTGTTTGTCAAAATAAAAAAAAAAAATTCCGTCACATTTTTTTTTGGTGATAACCATGGTGTCTGGGCACAAGTACCGGGTAACTGTGCCTATCCAGGATTGGATATATGGTAAAAAGTCATTTTTTTTGAAAATTAAAGATATGGTTGGAAAACCTTTGGTGCTTTTTTCCTTTGACTTTTTGGGTAAACATGGTATAATCTTCTCCCGTTTTTTCTTTCTTTTTGGGCTGTGGCTTGTGCCTTGACAGACATCTGAAGCAGTTCTCAACCAGCACTGTCTGTCCTAGGGGCTTGTCATCTACATGGAGTTTTACAAAGTAGGGTCTTTAAAACATGTCATGTCTTAGAGACTAGTCATCTACATGAAATTATACAAAGTAGGGTCTTAAATACATGTCGTGTTGTCGGCTTATATTTTTGACAGGTGATTTGGGATGAGTGCAGTATATGTTGCAAGGTATATATAAACGTCTGTCAAGGTAATCAGATAGCTTGAGTCTTTTATATGTTGTTTACTTAGTACTTCTTGGGATTTGAAGTATCTCATAGGTTTTTTCGTGGTGGCTAGTTTCCTTTGGATACTTGTATGCTTCAACGTTTATGGGTGCATTACCATCTGGAACTTTTTGTTGATATTGTTTACCGTCAACAAGAGAAACCGTGGAGACATCTGAATAAGGGTTGGTATTGCAAGTTATAGTTCAAGAATGGCGGAATTGCTGCAATATTCTAGAGAACTTTCGTCTTAAAAGGATTTAGAAACCTACTAGGATGTTTGTGGCAGTTGCAAGTATAAGAGCTTTGCTGCTGATGCTTATCTACTCACCTTGTCTTTTAGTGTCTTGATTCTTTTGTTTGCTAAATTTAAACATACTGCTCAGCAGATGATTCCCTTGTCCTTGTGCAGAGACTTTATTTTGGTAGATCTATTCTAATTCTTCTGTTTGAACCTTTTTCTGTCTTTTCCCCCTGCATTGAGTGTTCTATTTCCTGTGTAGACTTGCTATCTGCTGTTCGAAAAGCTGTGGAAGATGAAAAACTGCCGCTTAATGTTGCTGAAGGAATGGAGGAGTTGTATCAGAACTATCGGAATGCAGTAAACTAACTTTCTTCGAACTTGTGGATAAACGATAACTTTTTGAAGTGTTGGGTCATGGGTGCTTTGTTCGCTTAGATGTGTTTGCTCATATGCAAGAGTTTTCTTGCATGAACATACTTTCTGGGTCATAACATGCTTTCTTAGGTTACTAAAGAACAGTATATAATAGATTTAAGATCATTGTTGAGTATACAATTAAATAATAAAAGTGTGCTCTCTCTAACAACTTAATCTTTTAGATGAGATGGGTACACACTTCAACAATGATGAATATTTTGTTTCTTCTAATGTATTTGATCATTTGGAGTTTAGTGGATGGTATTATTTAACTACATGCTGTTGATATAAAAAAAAAGTTCGCTCTGTACCAATAACAGTAGATAAAACTCTGGAGCTGGAAAAGCTAAAGTGGAGAGAGAAGCCACAATTTGGCATGTCATGAATTTTTTGTAACCAATTATGTGGAAAGACATTATTACGGGGCCAAATATTTTCAGAAAATGACCTGAAGATAATAGGTTAAGCCCTTGTGAAGATTCTAAATATAGTCCAACACTCGACATGTTCAGTATCATTTCTTCCTAGAGCATGGAAGATATGACCTTGGGATGGCAAAACAATAATAAAGATAAATCTAGAGGAGTTGCTTATATTTGTATGTTTGTCTTTGCCTGATTTTTCCGCATGTGTCTTTCTTGTTCCTACTTCTCAAGTATATCACAATTTAAATATCAAAGAATAATGCCCCTCCTCACTCCCTCTTTCCCGCTAAAATGTAGAGAATTTCATTTGTTTCATTCTTGGAAGACTACTACATTTGGACTTATCATATTTGGTGAAGTAATCCAATCAATCTTTTAGACTTATCATTTATCAATCTGTTTGGATTTACTTTATTCATGATACTCATGCGCTTTTCTTTTTTGTTTATTTGGAACTTGTTGTGGTCATGTGCCCCTGTTGATTTTTCCTGATTGTTTTTTTTAAGGTTTTACAAAGTGGAGTCCCCAAAGCAGATGAGGCCATTTTGTATAACATGGCTCTTGTATTTGATCGTGTTTTTGTGGATGTGAAGGTAGTCCTCTGCCGTGTGGATTTTTCAAATTCACGCTAGAAGTTTCCCCTATATCTTTGTTTCTCTTTACTTCATCTAAGCGCACATGTATTCCATCAAGTTGTTAGAATGTAACATTGTAAAATGTAGCAATGCTCTTATTTCAGGATTCTTTTGAATTCTCGCCATATCATAAGGCCATCCGTGAACCTTTTGACTATTACAAGTTTGGTCAAAATTATATCCGCCAGCTAGTTGATTTCAGGTGAGTCTCAGTTCTCTCTCTGTAGTGTTAAGGATCATGTAATAGTTTGACTAACTTAAAAAATGAGTGTGGTTCTTTCAATCTGGTTAACGATTGAATTCACAGGAATTATTCGAGTAAACAGCTTAAATATATCCTTTGATTTATATCTTTTTGTCATTGTAACATTTGCTTGTTCAGATCAACAAATTCAGACCTGGCATGCTCTATATGTCCTCTTTATACCTTGTAGATAATGGAATGATGCCTATATAGATTTAGGTACATATAAGCTGGTGCGAGTTCTAGTTCATACAAGGTGGTGGGTGAATATATGAGAGAATGACATGTTGGAAGATTGGGTTAAGACTTGAGAGCAGATAGTAAAACTACTGAAATCGTTTATATCTCT
The DNA here is from genome assembly GCA_029582245.1 of Solanum etuberosum. Taxonomy (NCBI): domain Eukaryota; kingdom Viridiplantae; phylum Streptophyta; class Magnoliopsida; order Solanales; family Solanaceae; genus Solanum; species Solanum etuberosum. The sequence goes on along the minus strand of JAJONR010012544.1, from coordinate 4,412 downwards.
AAAGGGGAAAGGGATTATGTCATGTTAGAATAATTATTCTAAACTTTAATGGCCAGCAGAAAATCATTTTGATCATTGATGAAAAGGATAACTAAATCTTTTGCCATTATGTATGGGGAAAATATAATTTTGTTATTACCCTAATTATTTCTTCATTGTAGTTTAGGTATAATGATGCTATTTTCTCAATTGGTTGGGAAAATCCTCCAATTCCTTTAGATGAAAGAAAGAGCTAAGCTGTTGCACTATTCTGATGAATAGTTCGTCATGCTCTAGTGTCTGTATATTATTTTTACCCAGTGATGACCTTATTAATATGCCTCATAGCAATCCCGTAGTCCAAAAAGGATGACACGATTCAAAATACTGGGTGTCTAACAATCTAACTATCCATTCAATCAGACCTTATTCCATTTTTATGATCTAAATATGGATATTTGAAAACGACATAAAAAGTATCCTCCTCCTTTTAAAGATAAGGATGTAATAAACCTCCTGAAAAGAGGAACAATTAGCAAAATACTTACAAATTGAAGTCCGCAGTTATTGTATGAACAACTTAATCACCACACAATGTTGCTGGTATTTAAGTTGATTTCTATTTGACTGTTTAATAGCTAGTTAGTCTGTAGCACTTCGCTGAGTTGTGTGGGTTGAGTTACCAATGAAGCTTAGCCAATAGTGTAAAATTACTATTGTGTAGGGATATATTTTTCTCCCTCCGTTTCAATTTATGTGTCTTAGTGTGGCTGGACACGTTGTTCAAGGTAGGGAGATTTTTTAATCTTGTGATCTTAAACTAAAGATATAGGTAATGCATCAAAATGATCTTGATTCTTGTGTTATTAAACAATGAAAGAGTTAAGCATTCCAAGAAGGAAAGTAAGACACATATTTTAAAACAAAGTGTGAAGTTGCACATTGTTGAGTAGTGGATAGGAAATTCAAAATTTGTAATTCTTTCAGATGAAGTATGATGTTAGAGGGTCGTTTGTCTTGTTCAAGGAACTCCCTGCTTTACCTCTACCAGGGGTGCTGGCGAACAATATCTCCATTATCGACAAGCATACCGCTGCTATTGATTTTTTTTTATAGTGAGTGCATATCAAATGTGGTTACTAGAAATTGATCTTTCTTTGGCTCTTTGCTTTGAAGTAAACAGCCTTGTTCCCTGCAGATCTCATGATTTACTTCAGAATCTAACCTCTAGTATTTTTGAGTTCTTAGGAATTCTTATGTTGGGAATATCTCAGTTTTCGGTGAAATGGCAGAGAAGCTTAAACAGGTTCGGCGTTTCAGATTGTCAAGAGTGTTTCTATTTATTAGTTTCTTCTGTATGTATGCTAATTGATATGAATAATAAGGGGATAGCTATTCCATGGTCAGCTGTTTAAAGTGAACCGATTGAATTGAAACTTTATTCTCGGCATGCATGAGATCTCACTGGACACCTGTCATGAAATAGTACACCAAGCATAAAACACTCCTCTTGTTCTTGTACTGGTTGGGGATCATGGTAAATCAAATGAAAAAGGTTTTGCTAATTGATGTTTGTATCTGCTTAATGTGGGTCCGCTTGTGTTAATATGGGTGGGTTGGAGAGAGAAATAGGAGACTTTTTGAAGGAGTAGTAGTCTCTGTTTCCTTATTTTCTTTTGGTGCGCACAAAAAGTTCCTTATCATATAGATGATTGGGTGGAGTTTGTAGAGAATTGTATGTTTTGTAGATTCTCACCTTTTGGTATGCCCTTTCTATACGGCTGTTTATGGCCATGTATATGAATGAAGAATAGTTTTTTTTACTTGATAAAAATTAAAAAAAGAAGATCTGCTTAACAATTCCTTGACTAATTAAGCAATGGTGGAAGATTTTTCTAGAGCACATTCTCAAAATTTGAGCTTAACATGACCTTGCTTTTCAGACCCCCTTACACGAAGATCCATATTTTCTTCTTATTCGCCTTACTGGATGTACCAGATCACTTTTCCCAATTTCCACGCTCTTAAGCAGGTTCCTTGATTGGGGGGGGATGAATGTACATAAGACTTTGTTGCAACTCCTCAGCTTTAATACATTATATGATTGAACCTCCAAAAGATGGTAGAAACTCTGAAGTAGGAATATTGACATATTTCCTACTTCCGAACTTCTGTTATCTTTTGCTTTGCGGTTTGTCTGTCTTATTGAAAATATTTAGGTATTTTTCTCATTCTATGCATTTTGTCAAGGAAAGTTACTTGCCAGTTATAGATGTATGTGCTCTTCTTATTTATCAAATTATATGCTCACTATTTAAACAAGAGATATGAATAACAGTCTTGGCTCAAAATGTTGTGGGTGGACCAACTATCTCTATATCACCTGCACGGCCACTGGTTTACGTCTAAAGGATCTTCTTACAAAGTTGAATATTCTTCTTTGATGCTGTATAACGCTAACTATAGATGGTGAACTCTTGAGTGCTTAACGCTTTATAGAAGGAAATAAAAGAAAAGCAAAAAAGAATGTTACTGTTAATAAAGCTCAAACTTAGTTGCTGATATCTTTGCCCAGTTCTTTGTTGCATGGCTTTTTACACATTGTCTTGATCATTTTTCCTGTTGCCTTTACCAAATCACTATTTCTTTATATACTAATTTCAGGGTGATAATGTTGTCTTGATGTCAAACCACCAAAGTGAAGCCGATCCTGCGATTATTGCACTTCTGATTGAATCAAAGCTCCCAGATATTGCTGAGAACATTGTTATAACTTTTTCCACCCTATTACACTTTATAAGATAATTATACCTGAAGTAGCTTAATTCACTAGATTATGCTTACTGGTAACAGATCTATGTTGCTGGAGATAGAGTTATTACTGATCCTCTTTGCAAGCCATTCAGCATGGGAAGGTGCTTTCTTAGATAGCATTGTCAGAGTATGTACAGAAATCATCATTTACTTTTAGACATTTGACAAACTTCATATGTCTAGGAATCTCCTGTGTGTTTATTCGAAAAAACATATGAATGATGACCCCGAACTTGCTGAGATGAAAAAGAGAGCAAACACAAGAAGCTTGAAGGAGATGGCTTTGCTGTTGAGGTACTTATGCTGCTATTGCTTTGTCTTTCTTGGAGTATTTTGGTGAAGCTTTTACTTGGGAAGTTCTAATGTCAGGCAGTCTTGGGGTTTTATTCTGGAGGCATTAGTATACAATTTTATCCTGTGCCAATCTCTCATTAACATTTTTTCTGCCAAGTGCTACGAAAAAATGGAAGATTCTCTCTTCTAAGCTCTCGGCGTATTGAACATGATTAAATGGCAAGCTAAGCCTAATGTTGCATGTGTACTCTTAATCTTCTCTAGCTATCGGAAATGCTTGTTTGCTCAGGTGTATAATAGTTCTTTCAAGAGGGGGTTCAACCCTGCTTGATTATTCTGCATGGAAGAAAATCATAGAGCAAGGTTGCGGTAGAAATGACTTCTAATATGAATTGCAGAAGATGATACATATATGATTGATGGAAGTTTTCTCATGATCATGGATGTGAAATTCAATCATCATCCACTATATGACTGCTTTATCAGATTCATACTTCAAGTCCTAGTAAACTGTTTGGTATAGTTAGCACAATAATAGAAGAGGACAGCCAATGATACATGTTTCTTTGGCAATTCGAGATAGCTCACTAATGCTCTTTTTAATATCCCACTATTGCTCTTTTGATGGAAGCATACATCTGAGGATACATGTACTTGTGATCCAGGGGTGGATCAAAAATTATATGGATTGCTCCTAGTGGAGGAAGAGATAGGCCAGACCCTGTTACAGAAGAATGGTATCCAGTAAGATTCCTATTTATATTTAGTTGTAGTTGTCTTTCCATATATTTATCTTTTCATTCTGTTTTGATGGATGTACATTTGCAAGCATGGCCAACATCCTTTCCTTTGACAAGGTATTTTCTCTGTTTCATTCATATGACTGTTTGTACAGAGGAGGGGTTTACTATGTTAATTTGACACTGTATTTTATCAGTGGTAGTATAGGAAAAAAAATTAAATAGTGGTTCAAAAGTTAGTTTGATGAAGACAACACTGAAACAAATTTGAATTCTTGAAAGTTGTATAAAATAATAATCTAAGTGAAGTGGTGAAAACATTTTGGGAAGTCCCAAAGTAGAAAAACTATCATAATTTGAAATGGAGGAAGTGTTGCTACCTTATTCATTCTTTTAAGTGATTCTTAATTCCTTTGTGGGCTGATTTGCTTCCCCTGCCTATGAAATATAGGATAAGGCTCCCACATTTTCTGAATTACATCTGATGCCAGTTTACATCTCAAGATTTTCTTCCACTGACTTAATTGTATGCTGTTCTTGATTGCTTCTTGCTAGGTGAACTTCATTTTGGGGGGGGGGGGGGGG
>JAJONR010012543.1:0-30383 GCA_029582245.1 Solanum etuberosum | reverse complement strand
TTACGATAACTTTCGCCAACTTTTATTTTGCAACTTACCTAACTTAAAAACTTGAGATACAACCCTTGAACACTTAAAATATGACATACCACATCATTCTTAATTTATTACTCACCCTCTTTATTTTTCCACGAAGGTACGAATTAAATTAGAGTTCGAAAAGTCGGGGTGTTACAGCTGCAATCACAATCACAATAATTTTTTAATCCATACACTTTTTCTTTTAGATTGCTTGAATTATCATTTATATTTTGTACATTTCATAGTGAATACTAATTATAATTTTAAATTACATATTTAAAGTGACGCAAATTAAAAAAATAATTATTAATTGGAGATGGAAATAGTATAAATGTCAATAATATATTATTAGATGTTATATTATATTAGAAAATAATTATGAATATTAAAGATTTAATTAATGATTTTATATGATTTATAATATGTTAATTATAATTACTATATAATATTAATAATATTTAAATAAGTAAAAAATAATAGTTCTTCAAAACCTTGCTAAATTAATATAAGTGGTAATATATGTGGGATCGTGAAATATTATTATTTTATTTTGATGAAGGTTTATTTTGATTACATCAAAATTATTGTATCTTATTAAATTTACTTATCATATTTATTAAATTCACATAAAAAATAAATCTATTATACATAAAGTATAATTAATATGTTAATATCACTGTATCTTACTAAATTATACACCATTTGAATTCATATAAAAAATAAATAAGTTATACATAAAGTACAACACATGTGTACGATTCATTGTAATATATTTTTTTGTTAAATGATTCATTGTAAAAAAATAATCAAGAATTTAGTTATTGGTTGTAAAAATAAGTTCATTATACATAATGTTTATTGTTTCTTAATAATAAAATATTATTCATTGTATCTTTACTAAAAACATTCATCGTATGATGGTGAGAAAATAAATTATAGAAGCAACATATGAAACTTCTTGAAACCATATCAAAATATGACTTCTTAGTGAAAAGGTGTCACAAAAGCAACAATAACAATCATCAAATACGTAAAATAATATGTGAGTACAAACCACATGTACGAAAATAAATTTGTAGTCGTGGCAATACCGAAACTTATAATTTAGACGCAATAAGGAAAGTTAGAGATGAGCTTCAACTAAATATAAATTTTAACAAAAAACAAAACACAATAGAATCACATTTCATTAAATTGTCTTGTATATATTTATACTTTTAAGGAATTATTAATTTATAATATTAATCGAAACATATATTTATATAATGGTCTTCTGAAATTATATTATCTTATTGAAATGAGTGATTATTTTTTCTATTGGCTCAAGTCGAGACTTAAAAAAATATTATTTTAGAGAGTTTATTAATTTTACTGAGTATTAATTTAATGAGATTTTAGTATAGTCTAGGTAAAATAAAATTATAGTAAGTAATTAACAACTTCAATTTTCAATAACGGATAGTTAAAACAATTTTTAAATGATATGATTAATTACATATAATTTTTTTGTAATAAATATGAATTAAGTAATAATGTAAAAAAGGTAGTAAAATAAAACTTAAGGTAGCGTAAATTCCACACGCTTTACAGTCTCAAACTCTTATAAATAGCAGACCATCCACATAATGCAAAGTAAAAATACAACTCCCTTTCTCTCTGCCATTAAAGTAAGATTTCTCTCTCTTTTAATGGATGGATTTTATATTGTGATTTCAAGATTTTCATATGGACACTTAGATTCTTTAGGATATTTTGATTGCATCTTAGGTTCTTTAGGGTTTTATGTTGGAGAATTTGACTTCTTGATGTTTCTTGGTTGGCATTCACTATGTAATTGATATTCTTTTGCTTTAGTGGTTTCGTATGTTTAAGAATTTACCATGTGTTAGTGATTTTTTTATCAAGATTCTACAATGTCTTGTCTTTAGCGAAGAATGTACGGTACCTATAGTTGTCTCATGGATGTTTTGGTCACTACTTTTAGGCTCTTTTAGAGGGTTGTAATATTTGTGGAATCTTTAATGGTGAAGTACTTGGTTAAGTTCAAATAGATTTCTGGGTTCTTTATTTTTTCTTTAAAATATACCAAGAGTTGAATGCATGCGGTTATAAGATTGGATGATATTATTTTATTTTTCCTAAAATATATGAAGATTATCAGTGTGTGTTGCATCCGACTTAAAGTATGCTTTCTATCTTCTTGATGGATTTCATACTGCGATTTCAAGATTTTCATACTGCGATTTCAAGATTTTCTTGATTGGAATTCAACCATGTAATTGATATTGTTTTGCTTTAGTGGTTTATTATGTTCAAGAATTTACAATTTTCTATATGAATTTTTACCAATAGAACTGAAAAATTTCTGCATCTCCACTACATTTTTTGCTCTGTAAAGTTAATAAAGATACATCTGTGTTTTCGTCTAAAATGTTCTCTTGTTTTCTTCAAAATATCTCGCTGATTCTCTCTTCATTCGATCCACCATATGGTTATAGTATGGTACTAGAGGGGCTTTGCAGCTTTGTGGATGCCTCTTCCGTTCCAATATAACAGTAGTTTTTGAGGGATTCAGGGATGCACTATTTCACTTCTAGTATATTCAGAAAGATCGATCATGGCTAAGATGTAACTTTACAATGAATAAAGGTGATCACATCATCCTACCTTTCCTCTGCAGACTGTGTTTGAGATTAGGGAATACTTTTGAGTTTACAATTTTCATAACCCTAAGAAACCAGGACAACGGTCATACAGTTTATTTTTTGTTTTGATAAAGTACACTTTCTATTATTTCTCATCACCTCTTCACTGCGTCAGAAAAGCAATGAGTTGTAATGGAGGATGAAGAAATTTAAGCAAATGGCAATAATCTAAAGAAATGTTTGGCACATGTATGCGTTGGCTTGGTACACCTGAAAAATAGCCTCTTTCCCCTTATTTCCTTTTGGTGCACCCATCAGGTTCCTATATTCGGGCACACATTTACCCTTCTTCTAGTAAATTTTATTAAAAAAATCATGACGCCAATAATGACATGGCCCTAAGGCCTAATCATTTCAGCTCAAATATGTCTCAAAGAGGTAGAAAGGGAGAGATTGCTAATAATCCTGGACTAGCTTATTTGATAGAAGTATAACAAAGTGCTTAAAGTTTGGTTTGATAACTATAAAATGTAGTCTACTTGTCGAATTGCCCCCACACACATCCTATTAAGTATTGATCAGAAAATTGTCAAATACATTTGTCGTTGCATTTAAAAAGATATTAGTCTGGTTGTGGCAGTCAATTGAAACTTTTTTTTTGGTCTGATCTTGCCAAACTGTTGAGCTGTGTTGGCCTATGTTTTCTAACTATAGTTGTTTCATATAAGTGTGGACTATCTTTGAGTAAAGCTGCTTCTCCAAGGAGGTGAAACAAAATTTTATTTTACTGTTTCTGATTCTGGTTTGGTGATTTTGCAATTTCATTTCACATTGCTGATGGCAAAGAGATATCTACTGCTTCTTCTAGAATTGCAGTTTGATATGTTATTAGTGACATGGTAGATGTGCGCTAGCTGGTTGCCTAAAAGTACTTACCTTGTGTTCTTTTCTAGACAATTTATGTGTTTCCACTTTCCATTTGATGACCATTCAGAGTATAAACCTAATGTAGATATGATTTGTAATTGGAATATGGAAGCAGCTGTCTAATTCTACTGCAATAAAACTGAAAATGTATTGTGCGTGGAGAGTACTGCAGCTGCAGATATAAGGTAATCTCACGTAGTAGGAAATACATTTAAAACTGGCGCCTAGAACTGTAATTAACATATCTGTTTTTAGATTTGGAGAACTGTAGAGAGGTGATTGATAAATTTGACTAGTTTAACAAGGAACTAGGTGGATAGTTGATCCAGTGGTTTTGAAATGGTTGAAGAGCCTGTGTTACCAATCAAACCTTGAGGACCTCATGTCTCACTAAAAGTTTCAATTTTCTGAATAATGCTGCAGAGCTTGGCTTTTTCTAGAGTGGTTAATTTGCTCGGTTGTGGCACAGCTTTTGGATGATTAGAATTGAACGAACTTTGATTGATATAAAGAAAAGAGAGGGTAATGATTTCCAAAGTAGTCACAATGATTTCACATTTGTGCAAAAAACAATTTTCATTTTCATTTTAATCCATCTAGGTATTAGTGAATTATCATTATCACATTGTTGTGAAGTCGGTAACTCAATAAACCTGGTTGAAAAGGTTGCTCCCTTGATGTTCTGCTGATTATTGCATTTGAATAGTTTCTTTTTGATGAAGGTTGCATTGAATAGTTTCTGCGGAGAAGCAGATTTACTTCCTATTTCCTTGTCAAGCAGATTACATGGTTTCTCTTTTTTAATCTGTTTAACTTTTGCATTATCAGCAGCATAGTTATTCAATTATTAATTTTTGGTGTTCATGTTTGTTTGCAGGCTGCTGACTTCAATGTCGAAGCAGCTCGGCAAAGGGTTGTCTACATAAACGAAGTTGAGAAAATAACCAAAAAGGTTCAAAAACCATTATCTACTTTATGAATTTGGATAATTGATCTTAAAGTAATCATTCTCATCAGTCATCTGTATGGGCTGAGAGCCTTAACATTGGCAGAGATGTATTTGGGGAGGGTGTCCAACAGGCGCTGCTGAAGATGCTTGAAGGAACTGTGAGTATTTATTGCAAATTATTTTCAGCTGTTCGTTCCAATTGCCTATTACTCTTGTAAACATGTTTACAAAATCATATTTGTAGTTCCTGGACTTCAAATGTGTTCTCTTTCTAAGCATTTTTCTGAGATCAGTAATCTCACTTGTTCAGTTAATCTTTATTTCTTCTTCCGATTGTAAGTGTACCTGACAATAGAGCACGGAAGCATCAATGTGGCGATACTATTCAGGTATACTGAATCTATTAATGCCTCTTTTATCTACTTTTTCTTTTTTTAAAATTGCAGCAAACAGTTTTGTGGGAAAAGCACTTACCCCTTGCTATTTGGATGGTAATATAGTTTAGTGCATTTTAGAATCAATTTGATTATGTTGGGGGTGAAAAACAAATCTCTACTGGGAAAGAGTGTTTGGCCAAGGAAAATCAGATGTCAGACATTGACCTATTCAACAAACTAGAAACAGGACTTCTTCAGCTAAACTCACATATGTTGGGAGGGGGGAAGTCAAGTCAAATACTGGTTTATATGCCTTGCAGCAATCATCTACAAAGGATGTGAAGTTGTAACGAGCTGGACATTCCTTGTTCAATAGCTCATCGCTGTTCTTTCTTGATGCTGCCTGCTCTTTATACTTTTCCATACACTAATCTGCAGATAGCTAAAGCAATCCTTTTTATTTGTGGTGGAGCTTTTGTTGGTAGAGAAGACAATTTCAGAAAGGTTATCTGTTAAACTCAATTAATTTCATTAAACACATTTAGGTTAAGTAATATAACATGGTTCAACTTATCATTCCTTTACTCCCAGACGACAAGATTCTTCAACTGGACTAGGTGCACTTGTTCAAACTAACATGAGAGTTGGTGGTCTAACTGATGCTATAGTTACACCATCACTATTGGAATCTGTGAGAAGATCCTCCCTGTGACTTGAGCGTAGTTTTCTTTTCCGGATCACTATTTTGTAAATCTAATGATTTCATGACTCTTTATTCTCATGAAATTCTTATAACCAAATGCATCGGAAGCATTTATTTCACATTGCTTTCTATATCTAGGTAGAAAGTGATGATCTCACTGCGGACGGACTCATATCTGATTTGTGCAGCGATTTCCAGTTTTAATGAGTTTATCTTTCTTGGATGAGGATCAGCTTGTGCAGGTTTGTCTACTCATTTCGCCTTTTGGCGATGTAGTTTCTAGTTTCACGCTTTCCTGATTTAATTGGCTATTTGGGAACTCCAACTGTGCTTAGGAGGTTGATGATATTATTTTATTTTTCCAAAAATATATGAAGATTAATAATCAGTATGTTCCTATGCTCTATAGACAAGTAGCTATCAGTGGCTTGGTCATAGCAGTTAGAATTCAGCTGTATTGTGTGTGATTTCTCTTTTTTCTGTTTCCTCACTCCTAGAGCTCTTCTTTTCCTGCGATGAACAATTTTTTTTCCTTTGATATAGGTTTCTTTTTGGCTAGTTCGTCCTTGTTGGCAAGACACTTGTTAGAGTTATTATACTGTGAATTGAAACTTTACGGAATTTGTAGTTCTGCAAATAGTAGTTCTTCAACCCTCTAACCTTGTTTGAGTAACACTTACCTGTCTCCGTAATGTGTGAACTGCATGGATACCTGTCTTTCAATTGGTGATGTGGAAATTACCTTCTCTTTGATGAGACGGGATCGTTTGCTGCTCTAGATGATCTTGTTTAACTATGGTGCATGGAAAGATTGCAAAAAATACATTCCTATGATTGGTTTTGGATTTGTCCTTTCTGATCTTGAGACTTTCTGTTCGTAATTTCTTGTTCCTCATTCAATTTGTTCTTATCATTTTTAGTCCCGGTGGTAGTTTCCTCATCAAGCCAACCAATTGCTTTCTGAATTAACTGCAGTAATAAGTAGATAGGTCTAGGCAATTGATGTGACCTAAACTAGTGACTAGTAGGTGAAAAGAGGATATAGGAGTGAGCTTTTGCATCTTCTTATGTAGGACAGCTGGGGGATTTTTTTTTATAGCAATGGTATCTGAGCCATCTTGTACGCACCTTGATAATTCCAACGGACACCGAACCTTCCACCAACACCAGGTACCGAGTTAAGTACCCCCAAGGCTTAGACAAATGAGAAGAAACCACCTAGTATTTTTTTTTTCTGTCCAATGAAATTTAAACCCGAGATCTCATGACTGTCCTTGCACTTTATTGACTACTAGGCCAAAACCCTTGGGTGCAGGACAGCTTATGTCGATGTTTGACAACTCAATGTAGCCTAATTTTGTCTCTAAATAAAGATTAAGATTTTTTTCTGATAATGCAATAAATTTTATTAATGTTAGGCTAAAAAAGTGCCAATATAGAAGTATATTTAAAAGAAGAAACCTGCAAATAGAGATGGTTTTCTATGAACTCCACCCAATTGTCTATACATAAAGGGACTTCATGTATAGATGGGGCACCATCATTCACTCAACGTACAAGACATCTGCAAGTGCCTTCCTGCATCCATATTTGATTGTTTAATTGCTTCAAGTCTTTTTGCTCACTGCTATTTCCTATGAAATAGAATATTCCTCCATCATTCCAAATGAAGGACGTGTTATGTTGTTCATTAATATTAGGCAGGATTGTAGGTGAATTGTCAACGCGTGCACAATTTGTTGTAAGTGATGCTGTCATTCATCTGTATATTCTCTTATCAGCCTTCTATTTGGGGAACTCAAACACTGTTCTACTATGTTTATTTTCTAATGCACATATGCTTAGTTGCTTTTTTCTTTTTATAAGTTTCTCTATTGTTGTCTCCTTTCCAGGGAATGAGCACTGGGATTAGTGCGAATGTCTTGACATATTATGTGATGTTCTTCACAAGTACGGTAATTTGATGGACACTGACCATGAATCATTGTTAACTTCATTATTGCCCCAGCTGAGTTCCAATCAAGTTAGTGTCAGGAAGAAGAGCATTTCATGTATAGGTAACCTTGTTATCAGCTTCTCTGTATTGTATGTGCTTTAAATTTTGAATGGAGAGCGTATCAAGTTAAAACAGTGTTTGTTTGATGGCTTAGTATAGATGCTTTGAGAGATAGTAACAACAATTTCCGTTTCCGACATGGAAACATGAGTTAATAAGATTTCTTAGACTATCATGTACTGTGTTGGACTGGTGGCCAAGCTTTCAACTTTTCCTGCAGTAAATTCAGTTCAACCTTTTTCCTGTACAGCATCTCTTTGTCTTCGAAATGGTTGGATGATTTGCTGGCGAAGGCTACAGTTGAAGTTCGCCTTTTGAGCTATAAGAGCTCAAAATCAGAGATGCTACGAACTAACCATCAGATTATTGGGACCTTAAAGTAGCAAATCCTAAATTATAATTGATGCTTGCATTTTGTCCTATCAAATGTCATGTAATTTTGATATACTTGTTTGCGTCGTTAACTTTTAGACAAATGCCCAAGGACAATATACTTTTCTCAACAGTAGTATAGTGAATACTCAATTAGCAGATTTCACATCCAATATTCTTCACCCTGTTGGACAGTATGCCAGTCACTGCCCTAGAGAAACTGTGACATAGTTGAAAGGGAAAAGAAGCCAGGTCATCATTTGACATTATTTTGACAACTGGAAAAGCTGACAGAGGAAGACAAGGGAATCAATCTAAGTATTTGAAATTCATTTTTTTGTGTCTCTTGTGTACTGGAGATGTACATAGGAGGATAAAAGTGAAGTATGTTCACTGTATAAACTATGGTTATTTGGCCTGGTCTTCCTGTTGTTTAGTTTTAGAACTGCCAACCTGTATCAAGTGAAAACAAAAGAGGGCTGAATGACTTGTGTTTGGGTGCTCTCTGCTGCAGCTGAGTGTTTAATGTTTGGCACTTCTAAATGGAGTCTCGACTTATATAAATGTGAAATAGAAAAGACTAAGGTGTCAAACTGACACATGCATGCTCACTCCTGACTGTCCCTTTTCCATTTAAGGTCCTCTATTTTTTCTTTCTGAGATGGTGTGCTTCCTTTTGGAGACCTTTCCTCTTTTACGATCCATCCATCCATCCATCGCTTGAGAGCTTTTTGCTATGGTGTCCCCGGGATAGTTCTTCCTACTGTGATGAAATTTTGCATCTCACCCTGGAATATGTCAGCTATGATCCCAACTTCACTGACAATATGGAGGAAGATATTGATGAAGAAATTCTCGAGGAAGATGAGGATGAGTATGTTCACTTATGCTCTGGAGCTTGCTAAGACCCATTAGGATTATACGTTGCAGACTTCTTACCAATAAATATCTTGTCAATTTTGTTGTAGCGTGACAATGCTAATGAATACATGGATGATGATGATGTCAGTTGGAAGGTTATAGAAGAGCTGCTGCCAAATGCTTAGCTGCATTGGTAGTTACTCGGCCTGAGATGCTCTACCAAAGCTGTACAAGCAGGTATCAAAGCGCGCTTAAGCCCTGAAGCGAGGGTCAAAACATGTTGAGCGCTTCGCCTCGCTTTATGTGCGCTTCAGTGTCGTCATCAAGGTTCTAAGGCAAACTTTTCCTTGCCAATAAGCCTCTTATGAAGAAGTGACACTAAACAATTGATATTTCACTTTATCATAAAAAAAATTCAATTTCTTTAGTCATAAATGTGGTTTATAATTATTAGTCTTGGACTAAACATATATATTTGTATTTTTTTCTTCCTTTGCGCCTTTTTTCATTAAAGCCCACGCTTTATTTGCGCTTTGCGCTTAAAGGCCCCACGGACCTTGGAGCTTTTCGCCTTTGATAACACTGTGACTAGGAAGTGTGACCTATTTTGGCTTACTTACTTTAAGCTATTTTATATTTGAAGTTTGATATAGTGTTTACCCTCTATTTGACATTAGATGTAGCTCTGCATTCTTATTAAGTTGAAATGTTTCTATATACTGTGACTGTCCATTTGTCTCATAGTCATAATAAGCTAATAATGCCGACTCTAACCTTATGCAGGCTTGTTCAAAGTTGATTGATAGGTTTAAAGAAAGGAAGAGTGAGGTAAATTTGAAACGTCTTCTGAACTTCCTAAGCGAATTGGTTTTAATTGTCTAAATACTTGCTCGACAGATGGCACTGAATTGTTGCGACAAACAGGCAATGTTACAGAAGGACAGTCACTTTATATGACTTTACTCGTCTTATTTTGTGTTTTCTGTTATCATTTTACTTCAACTGTGGAAGACAGTCACTTTTGGGAACACCTGTGTTAGCATACTTCCATTTATGCTGTGACTTCACATGCTAAGGTCTAAGAGAATCTGTGCTTGGAAAGTAAAGATCAGTACAATGAGAACTATAAGGACGGAGCTTTGGTTTTTTCGTCGATCTACAATACCATGTGCCACCAGCCCCATCAAGCAATCCAACTTCAATGGCACAAAGTTCAACTACGTTCTTGATATCGATACTATCATTATTGTATAACTTCTTTTACCTTGGTCAGTCATTCTCTGCGTAAATATCTTGATGGCTTCTCTTGATCAACTTTTTTAAGGCTTCTCTTTGGATGTTAATGCTTCTGATTCTTTTTTGGTGATTTTGCAATTTCATTTCACATTGCTGATGACAAACAGATAATCTGCTCCCTGCTTCTTCTAGCATTGCAGTTTGATATCTTACTAATAACATAGTAGATGTGCACTAGCTGTGTTCCTAAAAGTACTTACCTGAGTTGTTTCCGTTTGATGACCATTCAGAAAGTATAACCTAATATAGTAAATATGATTTTTATTTGGAATATGGAAGCAGCTGCGTTATTCTACTGCAAGTTTTATTACAATTTGCCTTCAATGTGTAGTCGTCTATAGTTTGTGTTTGATGGGTTAGTTATGTGAACAGTTTGCTCTCTCTTGTCTTTTTAGTCAACCAAAGGAAACTTGTTTCTCTCTTCACTTCAAAGAGACAGAAAAGAAGATTTGTGTGAGTAAAGATATCATTATACCACCCACATCAGTGCCCAATTCTGGGATTTGCTTTATATCGTGCGTATGCACGCCTCCTATGCTTATCACTCACCTATGCTCTTGCAGCATGCCCCTTTTGGAATCTGGGTGACCAGAGTGATGAAAATTATATAAGAGGTTATTTGGGAAAATAAAAATAAAAATTGATTTATATCATGGAATAAGAAAATAAAAATAATAATATAATACTAACGAGAGGAAAAAAAATATTCGAATAGTAAAATAAAGAATTGAATCCGACTAGTTTGTCTCAGACTATATATAGAAAGACGTGTTCCCTGTATTTATTTACTTCTTATTTCATGTTCTTATAATAATAATTACTACTTTATTTATCATAATTAGATGATTTATTAAGATAAATTATATAGAACATTTTACCGGCTAACAGTGTTATTTTTCATTGATCATTAGGCGTTATTCCATTAAATCTTAATTCTCGGTGAAAGTTTTCAATTCTATCACGCAAAGAGAACTTATCCGAAATATCTAATCACTGTTTACTTTCCACTGAAAAACTTGTGTACCCCCATAATCTGAAAAATACATTTTGCTTCAATCACAGTGTTTCAAATTCCGGTGACTGTACATTCATACTCCGGCGAGATGAAAATACCTGCATTCCTACTTCTACTAATCACTCTTTCACAAGTAACTCTCAATCCGATTGTTTCAGTCGCCGATTCCGCTTATCCGTCGCCGTATGGTATTGGAACGACTACCTCCTGTCAATCTACTGCTTCCGATGACCTAATTCCTGTCCGTCGTGAAGTTTACGGCAACGGAAGGATTTTCGACATTACTCATCGATTGACCCCTGATATGCCGTCCTGGGGTTTAGAAGACGGGCTTGGACAGTTCCTGTGGCTACCTAAAAGCATGAAGAATGGCTCTCTTGCTAATAACTCCGAGATGAAACTTCCGACCCACACCGGCACGCATATTGATGCTCCTGGCCATGTCTACGATCACTATTTCGATGCTGGCTTTGATGTCGACACTCTCGACCTAGAAGTTCTCAATGGTATCCATCAATCTCCATCTCTTTTTGTCTCCAATGCTTCGCAAATTAGTTTAATTTTAGCACACTAACTTGTACTAGTAGTATTATACCTGTTATGCTGTCTCCTTCATGCAAGTTCACGCGTTTGATGAAATAAATTTGAAAGCGACATTCCACATGTTACTCTTCGCCTCTGCTAGGGCCGCAAAGTTTGAAAACTTTGTTTTGTTGTGACTTCCATCTGGAGATTGATGCCTTGTAAATATTTAATACTTGTAAGGACCAAATTGTCAGGGTATCTTTTGAGGCATCAAAAGTATTGAATATTATCCTAAACTTTGAAAAAAGAAAGCATCTTTTTGAAGAGTAAATGTATACCTACCAAAATTTCATTTACTTGACCTTATTGTGAAGCCATAACGTTGAGCTTTCTAGTTTCCATTGCTAGAGTTCATGCCTTTCTTAGAAAGTAAGATGAGGGCTGTGTGTAAGTTGCTAGTATTAACTGAGTTGCTGTTTGTAAGTACAATATCACTTGCTTTTTCATCACCTAATGATGCATACCCAACTGGATATGGTGATGAACCGGGCACTTGTGTTGGAGCTAGTGATGATTTGAGACCTTTGAGGAGAGAGGTGTATGAAGATGGACAAATATTTGATATCACACACCAGTTCAATCCTAATACTCCTATGGGGGATTCTGATGAAGGAATTGGACAGTTTCTCACTCTTTTGTCGAGCATGAAGAATGGCTCTGATTACAACTTTTCGGAATTGAGATTAGGCGTGCATGCTGGCACTCATGTTGATGCACCAGGACATATGTATGAGGAGTACTATGATGCAGGGTTTGATGTTGATTCCCTTGACCTTAGAGTTCTCAATGGTATTAACCACAGGAAATTCTACATTTGATAACTCTTGTGCTTTAGAAAAATGATCACGCATGTGTTATTTTTAACTACTCATGAGTCATGGATCTGATTAACTCTACACCGTTAGTTTGAAACCTTGAATTTACTTGCTCTTTCAAATTGATGGGATATTGAAGACTGGACATTAGGTCTTAAAACTGGAAACAGTTGAGACTGGTCTGAGAATTAGAATTCTTTTGAATCAATTCTTTTGAGATCTATTTTTAGTCGTAATGACTTCTTCTGTTCTAGTTTATGTGATACTATTTAATTTCCTTATTTTGTCATACCAAAAGTAATGACACATTTCTATATTTGGAAACATTTAACTATAACTTCTCATTTTGTCCTTAATGTGAAGCTTTTATAGCTACACAGATGTTATGGTCTGTTTAAGATACTTCACTTTAACATACTGCCAATTTTTCTCCCTTAGTTTTTAGCAGTGTATTAGTGTTCTTATCTTTTTACTGGCAGTTTTACACATTTTCATCATTAATGATGATGTCCTTCACTTGCTTTAACAGGTCCTGCATTGCTAGTTGATGTTCCAAGAGACAAGAACTTAACTGGTATATCTCCCACTCTCGTCTCATGCTGAATGTCTCTACTATGATAAACTATCCTATTTTTGAATCAATTATTCCAGCTTATTGTCTTACATAGTTCTCAATTTGCCAGCATATCAGTTGACTTGAAATTGTTGAGCTTAAGAGTTTTCCTGTCTTTACCTTGCATAAAATAAGATATGTGCAATAACTTGAGGAAGAAATACTATCTGAGATTTGAGTAGCAGACACGAGTTGTTTACATAAGCTTAATGGCTATATATGATGATCATACTTTTGTTTTTATTTACACAGCGGATGTCATGCAATCCTTACATATTCCCAAGGGAGTCAAACGAGTACTTTTCAGGACACTAAACACTGACAGGTAATTTATAGCAGTATCTTAGAACTGTGCTTAGGTTGCATGTTTGTTGTTGATCGAAGTTCCGTTCAAGATTTCTCTAAGTTATATATAGCTTCTCCTTTCTTTTTTGACATGTTTGTTACTGTATATTATAGTGAAGTTGTTGGAAGTTTTCTTACGCGTCACTGTTATGGTTTGTGTTTTTGTTTGTCTCTTCTCATCGTTAATAATATTGGAGTATATCCAGAATTTACAGATTCTTCCAAATCCTCGAGGTATCTGGTTTGTGGAATTATATAAAATTTCATTTGAATGCAACGTATTCCAATAGCACCATAAGCAAAGTAGCTCGATAGGTGACCAGCAAACTTACATTAGGGGATCCAACTTCAATTATCAGAAAACATCTGGACCCTTAATTTTTTTGCAATTGCACCCCTACATCATTGTGCCTGAACCTGACATACCCTTTTAGAGGGTTGCTGAACCTCTTTGATAAATGCTGCATCTACACATTCTTTTAGTCAATGTCCCTTCAAGCATTTTCTCTCAGGTCAGGCTTTTTATAATTACAAAGATAAACAACAGACATCTAATGATTTTTTTATCCTTGCATCTGATTTAGTATATTCTGAAGGAAATTTAGGATTTTGTGACATTTTGCATCTTTATGTATGTTTCGGTTTTTTCTTTGTGGTGCTGTACGGAAGAGGGTTGTCAAATGTTAAGTGAAGTTCGCGCTTTAACTTCTTGCTCAAGTCTAAATTGTAAGCCAATATAAGAGTTGAACTTGTGTGGGGTGTGATCAATTTCTGCGTCTTGGTAGTGAAAGCTTTGTTTGGACTGCGGACTAAATCGTGAAAGTTGGAAGTGGAAGTTGAAAACAAATTAGAAGGTAGCAAAAAAAAATTGCCCTCTGACTCTGGAGAATATGCTTCTACAAAATGTAGATCTTGGATTACTCTTCCACAATCTCAAAAACTAGATTGGTGAATTGGGAAAAAACATAATAAAACTTACAGCACATTCTCTATCTGTTCATTGTGGATATCTAATTGTATCTTCTTCAGTTTTGGCATAGAATGGTCAAGTTGTTACTGGAATGGCTACACATTTCAAATAGCATCTTAATTACGTACCTCAACAAGCATCCGTGGGGATCCCGATTGTTGTTTCGCATGCTTTACTCATGTATTACGAACCCTAGCCTGATGTAGATGGATTGTACAAAATATCTGTCTCTAACCGTTTCTCTTGTTCTTTTAGTGGTAATGCTCATGCTGGATAAATTTTTTGAAAACCTAATCGAAGGATAAGCAATTAAGGTTTGGCATTTAGTGCGAAGAATGAGATCTTCCTCCAGAGGTCTATTATCTTTGTGGATTCTGTTCTCCTCTCCCCTGCTTACATGAACAGGGTAGGATTCCTTCTTAGGGTGCAGGTTAAGAGCTTCATTTTGATGCACTCGATGTTTATGTAGTTGTTGCTCATATTTTAACGAATTAATATGCATAATCAGTTAGTATAGAAAGAAGGATAGATGCTATCAGGTTCCCTGAAGCAACACTTCACATGGAATTTTAAATGAGTTTGACTTGGATGTACAGTTACAATTGTTCAGTATGTCTTGATTAAACTTAAATGACTTTCAGGCGGCTTATGTGGAAAAAGGCATTCGACACAAGCTATGTCGGATTCATGAAGGATGGAGCTCAGTGGCTAGTGGACAACACTGACATCAAACTTGTTGGTAAGATAGGCTGTAACACTATGATATCTTAATAATCTATGATGTTATGGTTTACTGCATGCTTGAATGTTTGAATGTTGGTTAGAGTAGTGCTCAACTATAAGCAGTATACTCTGTGTACTGTTATACCTCTATGGTCAGAGGGGTTCTCTCTCTCTTTTTTTTTTTCCTTCTTCCTGTAACACCTTGCTTGATTGACACAGTTACTATCTGGAGTAATATGTGAAAATTGTTTCCGTTGCTTGCACTTTCTTGCATGCTCATTACTGGAATGAACTTATCCTTGGTGTAAATATATTTTGTCAGTTAAAAGATATAATTCTGCATGAATCGTGATTCGTGTCAGTACTTTATGCTTCATGTCATGAGTAAGTGGAACATCAGGCAGATCATGTAAGTGCTTGAACTGGTATTGAATTAATACACATGCATATATACATTATATATATTTTTGTATTATCTTCAGTCTGGCTGATGCCCGGATTTTCAATTGGTGAATAAGGAATTTAGACTTGATTTTACTTTCTTGCTTTATCCGACCTTTAGTCTGTATGTGTCATGGTTCATGTACTTTATTATCCTCAGCTAGCTGTTCCATTACTGCCTTCTGTTGACAAATTTCTTCGACAATAATTCATTATAGTTATAAACCTGGGTGTTATCCTTTCCCATTTCCCCCAACTTTTCCCTCAAATTATGAACTCCCATATTTTGACTGTCCTAAGAGGCTTCTGTGTCTTACTGCTGCAGCTCAACCAGTGTAAATGAGTGATAACTTATTCTTGATTTTCCTCTTAATCAATTATTGACTGGTAGAAAAATTTGTAGCCAACATTTTTTTTATTTTTTTTCAGGAATTGATTACTTATCGGTTGCTGCATTTGATGATTTGCTTCCTGCCCATCATGTTTTCCTGAAAAGCAGGGTAAGTCGTCATATTGGACTAAGTTGAACTTTTATTTGCCCCCTATGATTAGATTCACATCGTGGGAAAATTGGGGGTGTCTGTGTGCTTGCAAATGTATAAATGAAGATTCTATGATTTGCGCGGAATTCTGATTTTTTGAATTGTCTATTTTTTCTACTTTGGCTCGAGTTAATATTTCATAATTCCATGAGAAAGGTGTTACATATTCTAGTTGCTCTTAGTAGTAAATGGGACTATTGATCCAACTCATTCTTTTTTAAGGTGAAAAGAAAGAAAACAAAAAACAGAAAGTGATTGCATATCACGGAGATAGAAAATTCCTGCTTTCCTATATTTTTCAAAATTTAGATCAGATTCCCAACTTCTTATTTACCAGGAAACTTCTTTGGTGTTATTTAACCTTGGTTCAACTAAATACGGTGAAGGGCCGATAACAAAATGATTCACTGTAATATTTCCTAATTGCTACAAGTAGTATCTAACTCTAATCACCGGCAGCTCAAAATTGATGCTAGTTGTAGCAATTATGGTGCTTTCAAAATCTTATGTGCTAGATTGTGAACTAGATGTCATCTGCAAAGCGGGTAAGGTTATTGTGGGTCTGTTGATCTTCACTTGTACTACCTTTGTAGAAGAAATCTGAATAGTCACCCAATAATGACAATTAACAATCATAGTTTCTTTACCTTGAAACTACACAATATTTGCATCTTAACCTTCTAAGTTATGGAGGGTTGTCAACTTTTGAGTCAATTTTTAATGGTGAAGTGCATGGGCCTCCTCCACTTCCTTAGCTGAAGTTTTCCTTATGAAGAAAAAAAATATATGTAGAGAACTAGAGGAGGCGGTGGCAAATATTAAGTTGTATGTCATTCCTATTTATCCTTTTCATGTAATGAAACTCATAAAAGATGAAATCTGAGTTGGTAACCGAGTGGAGGTTAGTTGAACTTAAACATAGGAAATATGTCAACCTTTTGATGGTTGACCAATGACGTGATCTTTGTTTTCTAGGTTGTGAAAGCAAGTTGGATGATCGTTTTTTCGAGAAAAAAGAAAAAGAAAAAGAAAATTATAGTCAAGTATTATCTCTGTTCTTTGTTTTTAGGCGACAATAGAATGTTTATACTTAGTCACTCTTGACATTTAATTGTTCTAATACCAGTTAATAATCCTCCCAACATTATGGTATTTGAAATGTTCCAGGAGATTATTCTTGTAGAAGGGCTGAAGCTGGATGATATAGAAGCTGGCTTGTACACTGTACACTGTCTACCCTTAAGGTTGCTTGGTGCGGAGGGATCACCTATTAGATGTATACTGATTAAGTAACACTCTCCTCGTATCTGCCTCAACCATAAGGTACTTTTAAACATGTTGCCTTGTATGTCTTGTCTTTTTTGATAAATAACATGTTACCTTTTATACTGTCTTGTTCAGTGTGAAAAACTTTCTATCTGATCTTGGTTATTGCATCTCCTCGCTATTTATTTCTTGTGTATACCATACTTGAATCCATTTGATCTGACGGCCCCATAATACATAGCATGAAATTTTATAACCTTCTTGGTTGTGTACTCCTTACTTTGTTTGCTTGGATAAATTGCTGCAGGAAGCACTGGAGATAGCGTTGAATAAGAAAAAGTGCTGCAAAGAGGACATATTCTCGGAGTAGTTTAGGCTGTAATTGTTATTAGCTTTTACGCTGAAAACGCGTTGCATGAGCAAATAATCTGCAGTTTTCATGCTATGTCTTATGGTTTTATGGATTGACAGTGTCATCAACATATTTAGATCCAAGTTATTTTTGTCTTAAGGTGACGATGTTTACTGTCGTCATTATATTGCTTTCGACAGGAGAGGAAAATTTCATGGGTGGTTCACTAATCCATTGAAAGTTACTCTCATCGGGAGGAATATGTATGTATTTGGTTAAATTTTTTGCTCCACAGGACTTACTTATGAATTCACTTCCACACCTAAAAAAAATATGAGATCCATTCAACCCATATACCCGACCCAAATAGCTCAAAGAATATGTGGTTCTTTACGTACTATTGAAATTACGCAAACCACTCTATACCAGATTAATTGACAAGAAAAGGACCGACCATCGCCACCCCACCAACATCACACTTAATTACTACTATAAGTTATAAACTTATTTATTCCTTCTCATTGCTTCATATGTAGGGTTCACATACATGTATGAGTATTAGTTATGGATTTAACAATTTAAATGATTTTTCTGCTTGTATTTAAGTCTATTGTGGCAAGTCATTAATCTACTATTATATTTTTCTAAATTTACAAATCACACTTTTTTTTATGGACGGCTACATATATCCAAATACAAATAGTATTGTTATTGTTAGTATATAGAAGTTAAAGATGCGAAAAGTACTAGTTTCGCAACTTTACTGTCAAGTGATGCCATACGTTCATACAAATAGCTACAAACTACTAAAGAAATTGAAGAAAATAGAGTTGACTTGATAAAAGAAGCATGTGCTACAAGATGACTTATCAAGAAACATGCAATTTTATACAAAAAAAATATTGACATTATGACACGAAACAATAAGCTTATTTTTCTCATCCTCTAGGAACTCAACCCCTATAAAAGGAGGTTGTTCTTTAAGGGAATCCCATAACTCAAGTATATCAACAACATATTTACTATAAGTTTCTCATATATTCAAAAGGAAAATGGCTCGATCATATGTTGTGGGACTAATTGGGATTTTCTTGGTAATGGTTTTGGTAATAGTAGAGGCTACTCCCCCTGGAATAGCTGATCATCCAAGCCATTCTCATTGCTCTGATGATGAGATCAAACAGTGCAAAAATCTCCCACATGTTTGTCCCAAGTTCTGTCCCAATGGCTGCATAACTGAGTGTCGTTCTTGTAAGCCTATTTGCATTGATGGTCCATCACCTCCAACTCCTGATCACCCCCATCCACCAAAATCCCCAAAGAAGGTTAAGTGCAAGAGCAAGGACAAGAAACATCGCAAATGTTACAATCAAGAACATACATGCCCTAGCACTTGCCCTGGTACTTGTCAAGTTGATTGTGTCTCTTGCAAACCTGTTTGCAGTAAGTTCCTCTTCCACTATAAACTTTTTAATGAATTTAACTTATATATACGAAAGCATCTTGATTTGATGTGTTGCTACAATGTGAAGCACGTATCATTTTAGTATTAAAAATTATATTGCTCGATAAAGACATTTCAATACCAGTGAGAACTTGATTTTTCTAGTCGCCATTGACTATTAAGGACCCATTTTTCACATCGTCAAAAGCCATTTTTCTTATAGTATATCCATTTGGAAATTACCAAGTGTTTTAATTTATTCGAATGCAGGTTGTGACAAGCCAGGAGCAGTTTGCCAAGATCCACGTTTCATTGGTGCGGATGGAATTACTTTCTATTTTCATGGAAAGAAGGACAAGGATTTTTGCCTAGTCTCAGACTCTAACCTCCACATCAATGGTCACTTCATAGGAAAACGAAACGAAAACATGAAGAGAGACTTCACTTGGGTTCAAGCAATTGGTATCCTTTATGGTACTCACAAGATCTCCATTGGAGCACAAAAGACAGCAACATGGGATGATGCCATCGATCGTCTTTCCCTAAACTTTGATGGTGAAACTATCCTTCTCCCAGACAATGAAGGCGCAAGGTAATGTTTAATTATATTATGTCTCAATACGTTACATGTACAATTTTTTGACTTATTTGCACAAATATCCACATAATCACTTCATTTAAAAGCTTATGTTTTTAAAGAGAGTTAGCAGACTTTTTAGTTATTTTATTATATTATGTCTCGACAGGTGGCAGTCTGAAACTGGACCAACGACCTCCATTACTCGAACAAGTGACACCAATGAAATTATAATCGAAGTTGAAAACATTTTCAAGATTACAGCAAAGGTGGTGCCTATTACAGAGGAAGAATCGCGGGTTCATAACTATGGCATAACACAAGACGATTGTTTTGCTCATCTTGAACTTGGGTTCAAGTTTTCGTCACTAAGTGATGAAGTGAGTGGTGTTTTGGGCCAAACTTATAGAAGGAATTATGTGAGCAGAGTGAAAATGGGTGTTTTGATGCCTGTAATGGGAGGTGACAAAGAGTTTTCAGCTTCAGGACTATTTAATGCTGATTGCTCTGTTGCTAAGTTTCAAGCAGTAAATGAGGGTTCGTTGAATAATTTGGAGCTTCCCAACTTGAAATGTAGCAGCGGAATTTCTGGACGTGGAGTTGTCTGCAAACGCTAGAACTTCTTGATTAAACATTAATCGTGATCACTAGAAATTATTATAAATAAGGTTAATTAGAAACCAATGGAATTGTATCAAAAACTATGCTTAATGAAAAATTATATTTGCATTGAACTTTAAATAAGATTATTGTTTTGCTCTTTTATATTTCGAAAAAGTTACGTAATTATTGACTTTAAAAAAATCATTGTGGGGTGAGAGAGGCTCGAACTCTCGACCTCAGGATTACTCAGAAGCTATGAGACCTACGCGCTAGCCAACTGCGCCACCACCCCGTTTGTTTACTTCATATCTCAAATTCTCTTAATGAAAAAATAAATAAATTTAGATTTCCAAATTGTGATTTCAAATTTTTTAAATGTAAATTTTGGCCCGGGAGTTTATATTTTTGTAAAAAAACAAATAAACATTATTATAAATTTTGCAAAAAAGAGTCATGCTCACGTAGATATTGTTCGTACCATATAAAAGAATTATAAAGAATAACTAGTTACTATTATTGTTGACTAGCGGATCTTTATAAAATTATGTGTATTTAAAGTTTGTAATTGCAAATATTGATTTATAAAAGGAATTATGATATCTTGTTTATGAACTATGGTTTGCTCATTTGGTAAGATTGTATAAGAATTAGGGAAACTTTATTAAGTTATGAGAAAAAATACAGCTTAAGAAATTCAAATTGGATATCCAAACAAAATTTTGACTTCAAATCAATCTTTTCATATGGTATATCCAAATGGGCATATTAATGAAATAAGCCTGAAAAAACAAATGCATTTCAAGTAGAATTGAATTATGTAAATTAAAGCTTAGTGTAAGATTTATCCGTAAATTAATTATTGTTGACCGATCGATCGATTAAATATAGGTTAGTGATTAATGAAGTATAAAGTTTAGTGAAAAAAATTCTGCTGTGTAGTTTCTTTTAAAAAAACTTTTCTTCCATCTTTTCACTGTTACTTCCCTTTCGCCATTACAGATTTTTTTTTGTCGCACATAGTTTTCTTGGTCTTCACAAAAATGTCAATTACTATATTGTTGCATGCATTTAAAAACAAAAAAATTATCAAAATTCAGGATGTAATAGACGAATTGGAAGAAGAAATGAAATGTCTTCCCCCACTCTAATAGAAATGTAGTAATATTCCATAAATTCATCAACATTTCAACAGAGTATAACGACAAGAAGAAAAAAAAAGGACATTTTACTCCCTCGTCCGTCCAATAATAGTTGTTCACGGTACTATTTTGGAATGCCCAACAATACTTGTTCACTTTATGAAATTAATGAATAATTTTACACTTAATTTCTAGTTTACCCTTATCATTAATTATAGTTATTTTTCTATTATATTTTTCAAGATATTGTATTTATTATATTTAAATGATGATATAGTAAAATTACCTTTCTATTTATAGTTTCTTAATAAGTGTGCAAAATTAATAGTGGACAAACATCGTTGGATCGTATGAGTTTGACTTAGTAGAATAGAAGTCACTTAATGAAAAGAATTAGCTCCAATGTACGTAACATGGAAGTGCCAACTTTAAGTTTGATAGACACAAACAATTCAGAGTACTATTTAATAGTGGTATCAGTTAACATGAAATAATCATCATAAATTTATCACGGTTAAATCTCTTTATAATAGTATTGTTTGCCTGAATATAATATTTCTATAGTAAAATGCTATTATAGAGAATATGAAATATAACACTATATGAAAGTTAGCTCCAAAAAAAAAACTATATATATCGTTTATTAGAGTGAAATATTGTCATAAATTAACTATTATAGAAAGATCTGATTGTACTACTACATTACGTTTGCATATATATTTCCAATACATACGCGCCAACAGCAAATCAATAGCCATGCATGCGAAACTCTGAAATATTTTCCATGTTCACTTTTCCTTGTCACCTTTGACATTTCAAGAAAAGACAATTATTTTTTTAATGTTTTACCCTCAACATTAAATGTTTATCTTCCAAATCATTTCCAAGATCTAATTAAACATCATTCAATAGTTTGATAAAATACCTATATTAATAAGTGTTTTGTTAATGAATGTGCCAAGTCAAACAGTGACCAGTATAAAATAACGGAAGGAATATCTATGTGTAGGCCTTTACGTACTAATGAAATTACTCAAACTCCTAATTATTCCAGATTAATTGGGAAGAAAAGGGCCAACCCTCCCAACATTATATTACATGCACTTCATTAATTAATAGTAGTACTATAAACTCTTGACAAGTTAACATATTTCTTCATGAATATTGTATATCGCTTTGTCTGATTGCATCGTAGGTTGCGTATACATATATACACTCCACTAGTTATGGATTAAACGTTATATTCAGTATAAATAATAACTCATATTATTAATGTCATTGTATAAAAATAATGTAATAAATACTTTATGATCAAGTGATGCCATATATATAATATTATGCTTATATGAATAACGACAAATTACTAGGAGAATTGATAGAGAATATTGAAGTTGACTTGATAAAAGAAATTAAAGTATGTGCTAGATTACTTATCAAGAAACATACATACAATTATACTTTTTAAAACAAAAAAAAAAAACATTGACATTATGACACGAAACAATAGGCTTACTTTTCTCATTCTCAACTCTTATAAAAAGAGGTTAATAAGCAAATCCCATAACTCAATACAATTTTATTCAACAACATATTTACTAAAAAAAATTTATCAAAAGGAAATTAAAATGGCTCAATTATTTGGCCACATTGTTGTGGTTTTATTAGTAATGATTGTAGCAATAGTAGAGGCTACTCCTCCTGGAATAGCTGATCATCCAAGCCATTCTCATTGCTCTGATGATGAGATTAAAGAATGCAAAAATCTTCCACATGTTTGTCCCAAATTCTGTCCTAATGGATGTATAACTGAGTGTCGTTCTTGCAAGCCCATTTGCATCGATGGCCCATCGCCTCCTCCATCAACATCTCCAAAGAAAGTTAAGTGTAAGAGCAAAGACAAGAAATATCTCAAATGTTACGATCAAGAACATATATGCCCTAGTACTTGCCCCGGTACTTGTCAAGTTGATTGTGTCTCTTGCAAACCTGTTTGCAGTAAGTTTTTCTTCCACATATATATATATATATATATATACTCTTTCTATAATAATTCGATGAAGCGTGTAATTTATATGAACGTAGGTTGTGACAAGCCAGGAGCAGTTTGCCAAGATCCACGTTTTATTGGTGCTGATGGAATTACTTTTTATTTTCATGGCAAGAAGGATAAAGATTTTTGCTTGGTCTCAGATTCTAACCTTCACATCAATGGCCACTTTATTGGAAAACGAAATGAAAATATGAAGAGAGACTTCACTTGGGTTCAAGCTATTGGTATCCTATATGGTACTCACAAGATCTCTATTGGAGCACAAAAAACAGCAACATGGGATGATGCAATCGATCGTCTTTACCTAAACTTTGATGATGAATCTATTGTTCTCCCAAACAAAGAAGGCGAAAGGTAACGTTTAATTATATTATGTCTCAACAATACATACGTGCATAATTATATTATATTATATCTCAATACGACAGGTGGATGTCTGAATCTGGACCAACAACATACATCACTCGAACAAGCAACACCAACGAAATTGTAATCGAAGTTGAAAATATTTTCAAGATTACAGCAAAGGTGGTCCCTATTACAGAGAAAGAATCTCGAGTTCATAAATATGGCATAACACAAGATGATTGTTTTGCGCATCTTGAACTTGGATTCAAATTTTTGTCACTAAGTGATGAAGTGAGTGGTGTTTTGGGCCAAACTTATAGAAGGAATTATGTGAGCAGAGTTGAGATGGGTGCATTGATGCCTGTAATGGGAGGTGATAAAGAGTTTTCAGCTTCAGGACTATTTAATGCTGATTGCTCTGTTGCTAAGTTTCAAGCAGTAAATGAGGGTTCGTTGAATAATTTGGAGATGCCTAGCTTGAGATGCAACAGTGGAATTTATGGACGTGGAGTTGTCTGCAAACGCTAGAATTTCTTCATGATTAAACATTAATTGTTGCTCCTGAACCAATTAAATAAATAAGGTTAGAAACCAAAAGAATGTACGAAAATGTATTCTACTTGTATTAAATTTCTTCTCAAATAATATTAAGTAATTAAAAAATTCATATTTGGGAATGCAAGAACAGAGTAGATAAATCCAAATTGTTTGTAATTAATAATATGAGTCAAATTCAAGATTTCCATTTCGCTAATACAAAAATTCGCAATCACTATGTTTTATATATGTTAAATAAAACTGTTTTTCTTTGTAATATGATTACAGGTTTTTTTGCTTAGAATTGATGAAATATTGAGTATTTTACTCTGAAATATCAAACTTTTCTATAGGACTGAATGCTCAGAAGACCAAACAGATTAGATTTAAAAAAAAGCCCAAGAAGGAGCAAGCCCAGAGTTATGGGCCAGACTACTCTGTTTAAGGCCCGATATTAGTTATGTTGATTTCAGGCTTTCGAGTACTTTACATAACTCACAAATATCTCATCACTTTATCACCGGATAGTGTTTGTGGAAGGGTAAAAGTTTCCTCGCCCTTAATCAAGAGGTCTTTCAAATAGAGTTTTCTTTGGAGAGGGAGCCAAATCCCCTTACAATTAATGAACTTTTAACAAGAAGAAAACAATTCAAATTAGTCATGTTAATGAATTCAAGAAACCGGATGATTGAAGAAGAAAAAAAAGGCATTCAAAACTAATCAATTTTATAAGTAATTAACATAAATTAGTAATCCAAGTAAGAAACTTGTTACACCACATTTCGAACTGTGCTCTCTTTACACTGGCTTGTAAAACCCTAGAATCGTTTGGTTGATGGAATAAGTATAATAATTTTGAAATATCTCATGAGATTATCTTATCTCGTTTTTAGTAATAAGTATTATTTAGCCGCACGATTATTATTCTACCATTTTAATATAAATGACGGGATAAGTGGGTGATAAGAAAATCTCATGGATATCTCAACCTATCTTTTCCCACAACCAAAAGACGTAAAACCACAAAGTATAAAAAGAAAACATAGCGAGGCCTCCAAAAAATAATAATTGGTAGATTAATATTTCAAAAAAGAAACATTCAAATTAAAATGAAAGTACAAATATAACATTAATAGTTGACAAGGACAGTGTCACGGGCAAGAAATTTAGAGATGTACCATATGGTAAATCGAAAATGGAATATTATGTAGGTAACAAATTATAATTTATGGAAATTTTCACATTCCAACTTTTAAAATGATTGTTTTGAGTTTTTACCTTACTATGGAAAATATTCTAGATTGATAGGGTCTTCGTCTTGTCATTATCATTTTCATCTTTATTCCTATCATCACTTGATTTCACCACCTTTACATTTTATTTTTATTTGGCTTTTCAAATGGAGTGTAATAGTTTTCAAGAAAAAAAATAAAATATATATATATATATATGTGCCCTCACAATTTCATGGTAATTTTTGGGGGATAAAATTGATGCTGTGTATTTTACTTCATTTGGGTGATAAATGAAGCAAGAAATTGTTTACGTGTAAGTTTATAGTGTCTTACACCCAACTTGTTTGCATTAACATTATAATATCTGAATTTGAATGCCACGTTTGTATAATTAATTAGATCGATAATGTTACTTAGATATGTACACCGAATAAATAAGGTTATTTGTTCTTTAACATATGAATGTGCATAATTTATTTATTTTAAAACATAATAAATAGACAATTTAAATTTTTAAAAAAAGTAGTTAAATATTTAAATAATATATATAAATTAACAATATAAAATCATTAGCGAGGATGGAGATGTGTGTAGTGATGAGGCAGATGTGATAGTTAGTGCTAGTGGCTAGTAATGATGGTGATAATCATAATTTTAATGATGGTGAAAAATAATATATATGATCTCTTGTGAGTTCAAAACTACTAGTAATTTTTTTCATTCGAGTTCTCCCAACAATAATCAAACTCAAATCTTTACTAAGACGAGCATACAATATAATTTGAATCACCAGAATAGTGTTCTTGGAAGGGAGAATATTTTAAGAAGTATTAGTCGGAAGCAAATCATAACCCTATCTCTAGTAAAAGATTTAGTGAAATAACTTTTCATGTTATTTCATCTTATCAAACTCTACTATTATGAAGGAAGGATGTTCACTTCTTAAAATATTCATTCTATCTACGTAGGTGGAACATATAAGGGTCGTCATAGAAGACGCAACGGGCCGTGAAATAGACAATGTCAAATTAAATTTGCACCACTAGTCGATATTTGAGATTTAGAAGTGGTGACCATATATAGATAAGGGCAAATACACTCAATACTCATCATATAGCCACTGTCATTGAGATACTCAGATCTTTGTCTGAAAAACAAGACATGCTTCCAATGTGGCAGCAAAAGTTTTCTCAGATGTTGGGTCCAATGAATTGACCACCCCCACCCCCCTACACCCCATAAAATCTTTTTTTTTTCAATGCTCTAAATTTTATATTGCAAAAATTCCAAAGAGAAAAATTTACAGACCAATCCTTTAGTTAGAAAAATCATAGGACCACGTTATCCAAGACAGTAGAAATTGCCATTATTATTTATGGTATTAATAATGTTACCTCGTCTACTTGTTCTTAAATAAAAAATGTACAACCTCAATATAGGAATTTGTGGGCACCCATTTATGTCTGCTTATAATTCAAATAATAACTTTTGGAGGTTCTGTTGTTTGAAAGTATGTATTAAAGTGTCAACCAGTTTGTAAAAAATAATAATATATGGCTACCTAAATTCTTGAAATTATTGATCAAGTGGTTCTTGATATTCACTCAATTGAGGGGAAGTCTTAGAAAAGACTTCAATTTATAGCACTTGTATAATATCACACACACAAGGGAAGGGCGCTAGCTAATTATGAACCCCAACCCCCATTTGATGCAACAGATGTACTTAAGTACACAAATAAACAACCATATTAGCTTTGTGATCGAGTGTTTGATATGGTTCTAATTTCTTCATGTTTGGTTATCAAAATGTTAAGAGAAAATATTTTACACTCAAACGGTTAACTACACTAGGTATATTCGTTGTTGTACACTCTAACATTGAATGTCTCCACCCCCAACACTCTACCCACCCACATCCCCCACACTGCTCGACTTTCAATACATAGTAAAATAAGCTAAGTATGCGTACCTTTTAAAATTAATGCGATTAAATGATTTTCTTAACGAGTATGTGTATCAAAATTTTAAACGATATGAGGGAATAATAATAATACAATATTTTGTGCGATGAGCTATATATGTTCCACATTGAAAAGAACTAAGTGAAATCAAATTAAATGTCACATGTATATGTATGTTTTGATTTGTACTCTACAACATTCACATGCTATTCTTTGGTACGTAGGTTTTGGCCTTATCATCAAACTTGATTAGCTAGTTAGCATGTTTTTCAGTGTACACATTTACGTACCGTTACATTTTATAATTACTCGATCTCATTATATAGTCATATGCTTTGGATTTCATTTTAAAAAATTATATAAAGCTAGATATTGCTTTGGATTCTTTTTGGGACAAATTATGATGAATAGAAGGTGCTAAGCAATAAGTGAGAGTAGTACGTAGTAGCAGAAGAAAGAGATAGAAAATTACGTACTGCAGTTGGAAGGACAAAAAATATTTGAACATCATATATAACAATATATGGTGACAAATAATTAATAATTTAACTCACGCGATGTGTATGTATAATGTAAGCAAGTTGGACTCTTTCAGCTATCTCAATAAATAGCATGCATGGGGTCCTTTTTTGTTTTTTAAAAATTTCATATATATTTTGGTTTAATTGTTCTACAACAGGTCCACTGACACAGATAATGTTCCATACATATTAACCAAGCTTCTTCACATCTTCCATGGTGATGATGATACTGACACACACCTCATAAATAACTATGACCCTCGAACTAAGTTGGATCGATCGATAATATGAATTCTCACGAATCATGTTTGTCCAATATTTAAACTATTTACATAGTGGAATCACATGACACACCATTGGGTGCGCATGCTAAGCCTTCATATATAGTTATGCGTAAATGTGGGATGCTTCGTGTTTCATGCATTGTGATAATTTACGTTCCAGATGCAAATCGATCGCATAAAAATCGAATTTAATTTGTAACTATAAATCAACGTAACACCGTTTGCGAAAAATCATACGTACGAATGTTTGTAGGTCATTGTTAATGTCAGCAGGTATTAATAGTGTCTCTAGAAAGAAGGCAAAATTTGAAAAATCATTTGCTTACATCAACTTCTTGACAGGCTTGCTCTGTTACGTTTGTTCGTCTTCAATTCATTCACAAGATGAAACAAATACAAAAACTATGCCTAATAAATGTTGCCTTTTCTCCTCTTTCCTTTTTTATTTATGGATTTTACTATTTTTTTGGTAGCCAAGGTTTAAAATATATTTTTTTCCCTTTTAATTTGGTTGGAAAAAAAATAATGTTAAGGCATACAATGTGGTAGTTCACTGGTTTTGAATAATTCATATTAAATAAACTCTGGCATAAGTCCTTTTTTTCCCTGGGGTTCGGAGCACGTATCGGAGCTCTGATTATATCCGCATCATGCTCCCGACAGAATTTTCTCTATATCCAGAGCTCGAATTCGAGACTTTTAATTAAGGATGAAGCAGTCTCATCACTACACCACGTTTCATGTTGATCATATGTACTTAATATTCGATTAGGTTGCACAAGAAAATAATCACTTCATTGTTCATTTGTTTGGTTGACGACAGGTTAAATATGGAATAAAGATACGAATATTAGCAATATAAAAATTAAACTACTTGAAGGGAAAAGATACCAAGTTAAAATAAATAGTTTATGAATAACAATTATTATATAATTCATGAATCTAGAATTTGAGCCAAAAATTTCTCCTATATAGTAATAGTAGTATCGGTGATGTGCCAAGAAAACAAATAAACAAAAGTAATATTTCCTCTCTACCAATTTATATGATAGATTTCGACAGTAATAAAATTTATATTTAAAAAAATCATGTAATAAAGTGTGATATAAGGAGTAGTAGTTATTAATTCAACATTATTACAAGGACATAGACAAAAGAGTTGTTAGTAAATACAAATTCACTGCAAAGGTCAAATTAGAATATCACCTTTTCTACATCAACAGTATAAATGATATATGAATTCAACTAAAGGTCAAAATTGGGCATTCTTTTTTTCTTTCTTTCTTGGTAAAAAAAGATGATCATAGAATTAATGGGTCCCTTTGTTATGCTGTATTTTTTATCTTTACAGCTGTAAGCAAAATATATATATAAAAGAATAGGGAAATTAATTAGGCAAAGAGAAGAAGGCTTTGTTTTTGTTTTTGTTTTTACTTTTACTTTTAGTTTGGAGAGATTTTTGCCTTACTTTATTTATGAAACAATAACAAGTACTCCTACTACAACATATAACAAAAAAACATACCAAGTCAAAAAGTTTTCTTCTATTTTCCCCTTTATTTTCCCACTAGACCTCTGTGTGTTTTGTTTGTTGTGGGGGTAGAAAAAAGTAGTACTACCACAAATCATATTATTCAACAATTATTGGTGGGGGGGGACTCAACATTGATCTCATTGATATTTGAAAAGTTTAGGGAGTATGATTTATGAAGGACTAGTTAGAGCTTTTTCCCTTTATTTGAAATTAAGAAAATCAAGAAAATTTAAATAGCAAAAATAGACGTGGGAAATTGGATATATATATATAT
>JAJONR010012542.1:0-15937 GCA_029582245.1 Solanum etuberosum | reverse complement strand
AAACAATTACTCTACTAATTTACTAACCAAATAAAATAGTATATTCAATTTTATAATTGTATGCATAATATATAAGGCTAATTTACATTATCTTCGTATTAATAACATGTAATCTTAACAATAGAATATAAATTCTATTCGAAGTAATCAATTTTTTAAGTATGAGAATTGTATATAATATAATACTCCCTCCGTCCACTATTGTTTGTCATGATAAGATCATGCACAATCCTTAAGAAAAATTTAATATAAGGTGCAATTTGACTAATATAATCCTACTATCAATTATTATTAAAATGGTTTGTACTTTTTGAAAACTGTAAAGACAACTTTTTTCACATTAAAGTAGTCTTGTAACTTTAAAATGACCAATACTTTTTGAAACCAGTAGTTATAATTATTAAGGGCAAAATTGAAAAAAAGTGACTAATTGTTTCTTGATTATTTAAATTGACAATTAATTTTGAACAACTATTTTTAGTATACCTGACAAACAATAGTGGACGGAGGGAGTAATACATAAATTTCTACAAAACCACTCATTTTCTTCAAATTTAAGAAAAATGACTTCCCTTCCAAAATTAAGGAAAACATTTTTCAAAACTCTACTTCATCCTTTAATTTTTTTTTCTTATCCTACCCACCCGTACCCGATCCTCCCGATTCAAAAAAAAATTAAAATTTTAAAATTTCAAATATATTTTTATCTCTACTACCAAATCAGCCCCCCACCCCCCAAACCAAAAAAAAAACTATAAATTATTTTTGAAAAATGTTTCAAATTTTAAGATTTTTTTACCTCACCCAACCCCTACCACCCCTACTCCCTGCCCCCCCCCCCCAGGCCGTTCCCATAAAAAAAGAATGAGGAAAAATTGTTTTCATAAAACATTTAAAATTTAAAAAAAAAAATCATTTTTAATGACATCCCCAGCCCTGCTTGGCATAGGGGCACTTTTGGTATTTTGTAATTATTTTACTACAAATCTATTGTACTATGTGCTATTGAACACGTACTTTTTTCAAGTTTAGACAAAATAACCAGCTATTTCATTCCTCTATACACTTTAACTTTATCTTCAAAGCATGAGCCCTACTTCACAGTTGTGTCCAATTTTAATATAGAGGCGGCTGACATGCATCATTACATAACGAACTGATTTGAAGTAATTTATCTTTATGTTTACACTAATTAATCATATTATATGCAAGAATCTTAATAATAGAATAAATTTTATCCCAAAGTAATTATAAAAATTTAGTCTCCAAAGTGAGAAAAAATCAGTATACCATATTTGGAAATTTAATAAACATAATGAAATATTTTTATGTGCAATCAAAATTTAAATTATTCTAATTTCTAAGAATGAGTTATATATGATTAACTTAAATAATATTTAAAATTAGACAAACAAATTAAAATGGAGAAAATTCTACGATGTACTCATAAAATTTTAAAGAGTCGAATTAGAATGTTATTTTTATCAAGACCTCAAAATAACTAAACTCATACTTAAGGGACAACTTCGTCAAGAGACAAACTATAAGAGATTAACATTATAGATATTATTATAAGAATTAAATTCTAATTTAAAAAGTGTTGCATGAATTAATAATGCAACAATACTTAAATTTTCGCATAACTTACCTGATTTACGAGAAAAACAATCAAATGTAACATAAATTAACAATAATTTTTATATATTTCCATCAATTTTAAAAAATAAAGGATAATGTCCACTCACATAAGATTTTTGAGAAAAAAGAGCGAAGGGATTTACTATATATATAATTTATTTTAGATAAAAAATAAATAAATTATTTAATCAAAATTACTTAAAATTATCAAAGTTAATAATATTTATCAAATATTCATTTTACAGTTAATATGAAAATTTATTATCACACACATATATATATATATAATTTGTTCAAATTTAAAATTTAAAATCATTTGATCAACTTCAATTAAAAATTAACTTTTAAATAAATATTGGACCCGTGCAGTGAACGGGCTCTTCGTCACTAGTATATTTAGAGTCCACAGTTAAAAAAACAAATTACTGTAGCATTTATTTTTTTGAATTTTAAATTTTTAAAGATTCTATTCTTTAGCAACATGTAAAAGTGGATAGAATTTGTTTTCATTTTTTCTTCATTGCTGACATGTGTTTATTTTTTTAAAATGATATTTCTTTTTTTAAATTTGATTTTTAAATATTGAAATTTCAAGATTATTTGTGGCGCTGACACGTATGCTGTTTTTCTTCTCATATTATATATAGTAGATGTCTGTCATATTTGGTTGGTCATGTAATTACTTGATCAACAAGTAATTTGGTGTAATTGATATGGTGTAATTACACTCTCCAATTCATAGAGAGAGCGACTGTGAATTGTTGGTAATTACATGGTGTAGTTACAAATTGATTACTTTTTAATTTCTTCCTTTTATTTCTATTTTATATTTTCATTTAATGTATTTTTTATTTGTATTATTTTAAATTCTTTTGATTTTATTATTTTAATATTTTCTAAAAGTATATATTTCCTTCGTATCCTCGACCGTATATATTTCCTTCTTATCCTCGACCTTTCCTTCATGTGATTGTATGCAATTTTTCGTATTATCTAAAAAATAGATCGTTAGTATAATTTTGTTAGTATTCTAATTTTTAAATAAAGTAGAATTCATTGTTGAATAAAGTTATGGACTTACATTTTTTCCTTTTTTAAAAAAATCACGTTTATGTATGTTATGTTGAAATTTGACATAAGAGTATTATGTTAAATTTTTTTGTTTTGAATTTAGAACTTGTGTTATATTTTCAATTTCATTTATTTTAGGAGTATTGACTCGATATTTTACATTGCAAGCTATTTTTTCTTAACTTAGACTTGATAGATTATCCTTTTGTCAAATGTTTTATACTTTTATGACATTATATTCATAATATTAATCTTTTTGTCAAACATGCATTTCATGATTTTCATAGAAATTTTGTACTTTTAGTTTTTATGATTAATTTAGTTAAAATATGCTAAATTGAAAAATATAAATCAATTTTTTTTTATAATATTCATTAAGAACATATGTTTATTAATTGATATATTTTCAAAAGACAATATTAAATTTAATATTATTTATAAAGGCCATTATTTTTCTAATATAAATTTTAAATAATTAATTTTTATTTTGAAATCGAAGATAACCTTATGATTACACTTGTGCAACCAAACAATACATTTGTAATTACATTGTGGCAAACAAACATGTCAACGTAATTATTAAGTTGTGTAATTACCAGGTTGATAATCACTACTCTACTAATTACACCAATTCTAATTAGCCGGTGGCTTTTCAAACAGATTCTTTATATTGGGAGATTATGCAAAATGTCAGTCCAGGAGGTCTATTTATCATTTTTTAGCTTAATTTATTTAAATTTCCAAAATGACCATTCGACCCTATTTTTTCAAAAAAATAAAGTCGTGCATTTTCTTCTTTGCCCTTCTTCTTCGTCATTCTTCTTCTGCGCCTTTTTCTTCTTTCTTTATTGCTTTCCCCTTTTCTTTACAATTTGACTAGCACAAACGTGAATAGCCACTTTTATATCAAAAGATTTGAAATATTGAGAGGATTTCATATCTAGAATTTAGAGATTATTTAGAAGTGGTTTTGCGTTGATTGAGATTGAATAGTCAATGTATACTTCATGTATATATAGTCATGTATAGTTAAATTATATTCATCTTTTAAGTGTATCATAACGTATGGTCCGTGTATAACTCATGTATAAGTAAATTATGTTATATAGTCAGTGTATACTTTTTATAACTTTTGACAAGTTATATTGTATAATCAATGTATACTTTTTATGGCTTTTGACTTCTTTTTTTTATGAAATAAAACATGCTTCATTTTTTTTTTTGTAAATTAATTACTTTATTGTATATATATTTTATTATTTAATTCTATTATATTAGAAGTGTCAGTGGAAAAGTAGTATCAACATGTTAGTTTTCTGTCTTTAAAATTGCATTAGAGGTTATTTTAGACATTTGACATTAAATGAAATTGAACGGACGTATCTTTTAATTACTTCACTTGTATGTTTTCATCATCTTTCTCATTTTCGCCACCCATCCAGCCCATACCACCACCTCTTTCTAAAATTGGACCAGACCCGCCATGAAAAATTGAATTGCAAACCTTGTAGAAATAGAAATGATAGGTTCTGGTGTTGCGACGCCCGTCGACTCCGACATCCGCCGCTATAAATGGTGGAGTGAGGCATCGAATTTCTCAGCCAATCAACGATACCCGCCAACCGTGGTTAAATCTGAGGATTACAACCGAATTTCTAGCTAATGTAATCCATTTGTGGTTTTCTTGTTATTATGAATTTGCTGGTCAATTTTACCTGGAGTAATTGCGGTAATTTCTCTTGTTTCGACCTTCATTTTTAATTGGTTCTTTACCTCTTTAGATGTAATCTATGAATGAATATATATATATGCTCTTTTCTAAAAGCTTAACTGTTTGTTAGTAGCATTTCTTTTTATTTGTTCAGATAGTATATGTTAAATAATAGGCGATATTGCCTTATTTCGAGTTTAATCATTGTGTTATTTGGCTAAGCATATTAAACCTTCAATATTTTTCTCTTTGTGGATGTTAAATAGTTAAATGTGTGATTTTTCTCCTTTGGAGAATAATAATCCTCCTGAATTACTACTGCCGAGAAAGGAAGTAATTGTCTGAAGAATCTCATAAGTCATAATATGGAGACACGATTGTTTTGGAAGAAAAGAAAACCGCCACATCGAAGAGCTTTAATAGCTCAATCTTATTTTTGAAAATAGCTGGACTATTCTGTATCTATTTTTTAAAGATCAAATATTTTGAACTAAGCGTAGAACTATTTAAAGGCCCTAGTTTTATTTACCTCTTATCATAATTCTGTACTGTCTGAAATCAGTTTCTCAATATTAAACTTCGTAAGAAAACATTGCATTCTTACATGTACTTGTATAGATTCCTATATCCTAAATAATACATGTCTATATTTTCATTATTGATTGCTGTTGATTATTTTTTTTGAAGGTAATATAAAACTTCACATGCGTAGCTGTCTTTGGACTTGCAAAGACTAACACTAAGTCGAGCATTATAGCTTGGTGTCATTAGCAACAGACAGATTAGGTTGTGCATAATTCCATGTACTGCAAGGTACTTAAATTCTAAGCCTCTTTGGATACGATGGAAGTTGTAAGTTGTGCTCGGGGGGAGTTATTGTCTATCGTTGACCTCTATGGTAGAATCAGTCGGGGGACCAGTTCAATTTCTGCTTTCATATCTTGTTAATCTTTATTTTATCAACATTATCATGATTTTGATCTCTATTTTCTTGTTCTTCATCATATACCAAGGTTGCAATATTTTTAATATTTTTAAAAAAACTGAATTGAGTTTTGTACTTGATTTTGCAGCTTTGCTGGTTGTCGTCATTGAACCATTCAACGTACTATAGTATCCTGCTATTCCAACAGGTTCTATGTAAAAGAATTGACATAAATTATTATAGCTATTGAACAATATAATTAATGGTTTTATACTTGAGTTTCTTTTGAGTGCAAGTTCTTATTTCATATATTGGTCTCTGCAAATATGTATGCTTTAACTTTATTTGGTAATATTACTTTTCAATGATGAGTGATATCTACCAAACTAGCTATGCATATCGCTATGGTTGCCGCCATTGTTAAGTGTTGCCATTATCCACTAGATTCAAAATTGTGTTCCATTATCTCGATATTATTATAAGATAAGTTTCTTTAACTCAAAACATTTAGATACAATATGATACTTTTGCAGCATATTTCTGCTATCTTATGTTGTTGCTTAAATATTTAGCAATCACAGAGACGTAGCTAAAACTTATTTTCAAACTCACAAGCACTTATAAGTGCACATGAAAAGAACAAAACAATGAGGGGACAAGATATTGAAAGTATGTTGCTCATTCCGAGCGTAAAGTTGATATTTTTACCTAAAATTCCCATCCTATATCTTAAGGGGGATTTTAGGTCAAATGTAGTTAGAAATGAATTCATGGATACACCAATTTCTGAGTTCTAAGAATATTTGAATATGTAAACCCCGGATGACAAAAACAAAAAGTTTTCTCGAAGTTTATAAATAGTATAGAATGAAAATAACGATATCACGCTCCTAGATCTTTTCATTATCTCCCATTTTGCTGAATTTGATGTTGGCTTTTCAATTCGCTTAAGATCTTGGATTGGCCCTCTAACCTCTCTGTTATGGCATAATCACCAGCACAAACTGCTATTTCCTATTGTAGCCTATGAGAAAGTTAGAAAGAACTGAACATGTGGAACTTATATCACCTCTGTGTTGCTCACCAATTAGTATTATGGAACTCTATGATTGATATGAACACAAAAAACTTAATTTTATAGGTGCCCTTTATTATTAACATGTGTCTCTGTTATTGAAGGTTGTAGCGTTGTGTTTACCTAAGTTGTGGTATGCAAGCAACCGAGAAATTGATCACCCAAGAATCTTGTATCATTCTTGTTGTATTGCTTATAAACAAATATTTTTATGATGTATATCTTTAATTTTTAAATTTTACTTTCCTCTGGATTTAACTTGTGCTTTGCCAATTTCAGGTTTCATTTGACACTTTTGAAATGACATTTACTTCAAGAATGAACGGTACTATTTATACATACAATCTCAATTTGTTGGGCCAAGGGCATATTACATCTAGTATTTAATAAAATCCTGACCCATTGGGTCCTTTAATAAAATAATAATAATAATATTTAGGAAAATAACTTTTTTATGATTTGTTGACTTCTCCACTTACCATAAGCAAATATTGTTGTATTTTTTATTTCTTATTCAATATAATGATAATTATTTATCTCTTTTTTTAAATAAAAATTCACTGCCACTTTGTGTAATATATATGCAACAACAATATATGGTATACCTATATAATCTCACATGTAAAGTCCGTGTATATATATATATATATATATATATATATGTATTATAAGTGATATTTTGTAGTGAATTTAATGAAAAGTTTTAACCAGCTTTATTATTAATTTAACGAAGATGACGTGTGAGCGCACATTATTGATATGCTAAATTGTAAAAATTGAAAAGAATTTAAAAAGTGAGAGTCCAAAGATGATAAGCCCCCAAAATTGGCAAGGGACAAATAGACAATGAGGAGCCATGTTGTGTGTTGGTCTTTATGTAGTTATATTAGTTATTATTATGGGTAGAAAAAAACAACTCACTTTTTGGTTCCATTTTAGCCAAGTGCAAAGACAAGAGAGACCAAATTAATATGTGAACGGTAGAGAACATTTTATTTTTTTAGTGAACAAGGACATATGTGTTGTTTACAATATTGATTTAGTAAAATTCAATAGATTTAACTTAATTTTGTATTTATCTTGAAAACTTTTCACTTAATATGTTACAATACAATAAATTCAAAGAATGAGAATTCGAAAATTATATATTTCAAGCCTTGACTCCGCTACTGATAATAAACCTACTTAATATAAATCTTAATCTGAAGGATTTTCAAATTTTGAATACATAATAAAGTTAGGAATGTGTTATGTGTGCGAGACAAAATTTGATATGAGAGTTATGTCTCTAATTAATTAAGGGGTCCAAGTATCTAATCCATTAAACACATAATTTTCAGGTAAGCTTTTATCCTAAATTGAGTTCCTTAACTTCATTTGTTAGCAACCACAAGAACGACACATAACAATTGGGTTATCCTATCCTTGTATTATCAACATTTAAAATTCAGTTTTGTTTCAATAATTCAGATATCACCCATCAAATATGATTATTATTAAAACTAATAAAATCGATCTTTATTGTCAAATCCTCAAGCATTCATCTTCGAATGTTTCAACTGAATTCTAGTATCTCAAAACCAGTATTTCAATTGCACAAGCCCATACAAGAATAGAAATGCCTACAATATATGGAGCAATATACTATTGAGATGAAATTTATTGATTGAACTAGATTTACCTACCCCGATAAGATTTGTTGTCACTAGGGGTGTTCGTGATTCGGTTTGGATTGGTTATTGATTAAAATCAAAATCAAACTAATCTAGTCAGTTTTTTAAATTTCTAAAACCAAACCAAACCAAACGAAAAAAATAACCGTCGGTTTGGTTCAATTTTTCTGGTTTATTCGGTTTGAAAGTAATAATTTTTTTTGAGGACGTACTTATCTCGATAGACACAAACACCTAGTACATGAGCAATCCACAAAAAAGTTTTTGTCGGTTTAATTAAGCAATACTAACTTATCGGTTAGCAGGGTAGGTAAAAACTAAAATAAATTTTGATAGACTTGGACTTAGGATTGTTATAGTTGGACTAAAGTGTTGGGCTTGAGAAAATGGTAAAGTTAAAGATTTCAGTTAATTAAAATTTAACAAAATATTTATATTTTATTTATGAATAATTATAAAATTTATATATCTAATTTATCGGTTCGGTTTGGTTATTTTTGCGGTTGTTTTTTAGTAAAACCAAAACCAAACCAAATGGTATCAGTTTTCAAAATTTAAAACTAAACCTAACCAAATCAAACCAAATATCGGTTTTTTTTAATCGGTTTGGTTCGGATTGCGGTTTGGTTTGGTTTTTTAACCATAACCATGAACAACCCTAGTTGTCACGACTCAAAAACTCGAGTCATGATGTCACCTACTATAATCCACAAGTAGATAAATCAAGTAACCCGGAACGACATGTGTTATGTCGAAAAAAAGAAATAAAAGACTTATTTTATAAAAAAATCAATTTAACTTATTAAGAAAAATTAATTCTTTTAAGAAGAGTCGCCACTTAATTTTTAAAGAAAAATTAAGAAAAATCCTTTTTTTTAAATTTTTCAAAAGACTCAAACAGAGAAAATCATTTGTAATACCAAAGGGGTTCGGATTTCAATTTACACTTCAAGAAGAGTTTACGCATTCGAAGTGTCCGCTAACACGCGGTTGACCTACGACTTGACTAAATGTTTGACTAACTTTGAAAATGTTGATTAAATAAAGAAAATCCATTTTTTTCATTTGAAAGAAAATAAACTAAAAGGATGTTTAATGAAATAATTTCTATATTGACAAATGACTAATAAAATAAATAAATAAGTAAAACTTAAATATTTCAATCAAACATAAAAATAAGAAAGACTATCTTTTGGGAGTTTAATTAAATTAAACCGAATTAAAACAAAGAGTTAGTTAATACAAACAAAAAATAAATGAGAGTGAAGGAAGAATAAGATTCAAATTTGGGCACTTGCTCATAACTCAAAGTTGTTGGGCTTTGGCAGGCCCAAAACCTGTCCTAAAATCTAACAAATGACTGCATCATTTGGGCCTTGACTTAGTCCAAAATACCTTCTAAAATCTGCTCCATCTAATCCCCTTTTGGACTGCTGTTGCATTTGAGCTTTTCTAGCTCATTTTCATTCCTGTATCACTGTGTATACAACAGTGTATACCAGTGTATATCAACATGTATATCAGCCTTTTTTTCCACATTTTTTGCTTCCGTTTACCCTGTATTTCAGCTTGCTTTTCAACTTTGTTGGATCGAGGAGGTAGGCTCGAACTTAAACTCGAGGATATGCAAACGGGGGAGCCCAAAATGGACTCGGATGGAGAGAGTTCATGCACAAGAGGA
Source organism: Solanum etuberosum (assembly GCA_029582245.1). Classification (NCBI taxonomy): domain Eukaryota; kingdom Viridiplantae; phylum Streptophyta; class Magnoliopsida; order Solanales; family Solanaceae; genus Solanum; species Solanum etuberosum. The sequence continues at coordinate 6,163 of JAJONR010012542.1, read as the reverse complement.
GATAAAATAAATAAATTAGCAATTGATCAGTGAAAAAGATCCTACACTCAAAAAATTAAGTTCTGCTAAGCAAATAACTTCATGATTTGGATAAGCAAAAATAAACTAAGAGAGAATTTGAGAACATAGAAAGTATTTACTTGCGTTGCTTATCCGTAGAGAAACTAAGCGAATCTCAGTCACAAAATTTAATGAGCGGCAAAACAAACACCAAAAACCACACAAAAATAGAATTGAAAAGAAATATATTCACTCCATCTCGAAATGGAATTCAACTGCTCAATATGATAAATTTAAACTATTCTTATTCAAATAGAACATAACAATGAATGAATATAAAGAGACATGAAATTACCTTTCGCCGGGCAGTGACTGAGACGACGAGACTTGGGTATTGTGGATTTTTATAGATATGAGGAGCATTTGGATAATTTGGCAAAGTGACTTGGTAATTTGGTTGAACATTTGGGGTAATATGACAGTGGAGCTTGGTAATTTGGATAATTTGGTGGTGGAGCTTGGTAATTAAGTTGGATGGGGTAAGGATATTGCGGAGCTAAAGGGTAGGTTTTGGATGGTAAAGGATTTCGAACATTGAGACCGGCATGCCTCTTTGATTTTTGGCTTGATTCAAATGAGATAGAGGAAACATCTTCCCTTTTCCTCTTCAATGGTGCCGAGGATTCATCTTGGGGAGTCATTCAGATGATTTTTCCGGTCTTGATACCGTCTTCAATAGCTTCACCAATTTTGACTACCTCACTGAACTTCCCTCCTAAAATGAGCAACATCCTATTGTAGTACTCCGGCTCTTGAATGCGCACAAAGACTTCAATAATCTCTTTCTCGGTCATGGGAGGCCTAACCCTTGCAGCCTCTCTTCTCCAACGGTAGGCATATTCTCGATAGCTTTCACAAGACTTCTGTTTGATTCTCTCAAAAGAGTATCGATCAGGAATGAATTCCACATTGTAACCAAACCTTTCAATGAAGTCTTTAGCCAAAGCGTTCCAACTTGCCCATTGTTTCATTTCTTGAGAAATAAACCATTCAAAAGCTTCTCCTTTCAGACTTCGACTAAAGAGCCGCATTAACAAAGCCTCATCTTTCCCTACTCCCACAAGTTGGTCACAATAAGCTCTCAAATGAGTCAAAGGGTTTTCAACTCCACTAAAAGTGTCAATTTTCGGCACTTTAAAACCTTCCGGGAGGTCCAAATATTGATGAATGCACAAATCTTCAGAGTTCAACCCCACAATGTCAGGGGTGCATTGAACGTCTTTTATTGCATTCATAACTTCCTCTCTAATGTTTTGCTCAGTCTTTCCTTTTATGACCTCCCAGTGCTTCTCCTTCTTCTCATAATGATCGAGTTCAACATGTGTGGTAAATGGATGGTATGATTCTGGTGATATTGGAATATGAAAAGCGGTTTTTAGAGGTATAGATTGAGTAATAGGTGGACTTTGAACAATTTGAGTAGGGATTTGATGGACGGGAGGAAAATTCTGGAGACTTTTGGTATTTTAATTTTGAGGAGTATGTGACTTTTAGTGTGAGGAGCTAGCATGATGTGGGTTAGGGGTAGTTAGGTTAATGATGGGGGGTTTTGGAATCGTAGCGGTGGATGGATTATTTTGAAAATGTTCGGATGTTGGATCTGAAGTAGGAAAATGGAGTGGAGGCCTTTCGTTGTTTGGAGTAGGAGTGTTGGCAATGATAGCGAGATTTGTCAAATCTCGGGTCTTATTCATTTCGGCCCTCATTTCAGCAATCTGTTGGAACAATTGTGCAATCAACTTGTTCTGTTCAGCAATGATAGGGTTATTCACAGTAATTTCGGTCAAATCAATGTTCTCAGCATTTTCGACCACTCTTTCTTTGCCTTTTGACAAACATTGGTCAGAGAAGGAATCTTTAGGGTCTTTGGACCTTGTGAAGTATGGATGTGCAGCCATTTTCTTAACACATATCAGTTTTGAGTACCTGACAAAGAAAAATAACTCAAAAGACAAACGTGTTAGTCTGTGTAGATGATAAATAATAAAAAATATAACACATGACTGCAAACACATAAGAGTTGCTTCACTTGAAGATAAACTAGCCCACAAGAAAATGACTAATAGACATAAATTTATCCATTTGATTTGGAATTAGTGACAGAAAAGTTGACTTGCGTTGAGCCAATGTCCTTTTGTATCTTTCATTGACATACTTCTGATTTTTGATTGAGATGAAATTCTAATCTCCCCGCAAGAGTTAAAAAAGATAGAATTTCACAAAAATGGGGACCGAGCCTTGAAAGGCTGCCTACGTATCTCACGGAGGAGAATTCAGGTCCTTCGTAGTTCGACCGGCTTAAATCCCATTTGATTTAAAATGAAAAATTGATCTTTTGTTAAGAAGTGATAGTGAGATTTTAAAATTGAAGTTTGAATTTTGTTGGGAAACTAAAGACTCGAGAAGTATTTGAACGTACTTTCGATAGTGACTTGATATTTGTGCTTAAAGGGTTCTAGAAAATTTCCAAGAAAAGTAGGCTAGAACATCTTCAAATAAAATAACATATTCACACAAACAGTTATAACACATAAACAATTATTGCACGCTCTAAACAGATATGTGACCCTTTTGTGCCAAGGGTAGGCCTAACGATTTGAATGATGTATAACGTCATTTGAAACATTCTATTGCCCCAAAACCCAAATTTATACAAGTTTTGTAAATAAACTGAATGGGGATACATAGTAAGAAAAGGGATACAAATAATCAGTCCACATAGGGGTACAATCCTAAACTATGCTTCCATGGAAGGTCTTTCGTCCTTGATTTCTTGTCATCTCCGGGTGTCCATGCTTTTGAATGCAATGATAAATTGATCCTTCTTCGACTCAAATAAACTATTAAACTCTCTACCCCAAGAGACAATGGTTTGTCACACGGCGTATACATCCTTCAAATTTAAACACATAAATATGATTGTCCATTTAGGCCGTGGCCCGTTTTGGACTCAAGGTGGTATTTCTAATTGGCCCAACACACCTTGGGTGTTGGATCGTCTTAGTTCAATGCGCTAAATTGAGGGATTTGATTTCGCTCTACGCTAGTTGAGTAAGAGTGGAATTTATTTGTAGTGGACCGGTGTCCCAAGTGGACAACTTGGGGTGGGGCAATTAGCGACTGTTGACCATCCAATGGCAACCTACATTCGCCAAGGTACCCCGAGAAACACTTTAGTTAACGAACAACTGCGGCCCGCATAATCATCCTTTAAGTGAAATAAAAAAAGTCATTTGACGGAATAGATGATATGCATGCAATGACAGTCAATATCACAATTTAAACAAATAAAGCTTATGTAAAGCTAAAGCAATTCAACAATTATTAACAAATAGTCAAAAAAGAGTCAAGTCATTATGGTTAGAACCTAATATCTTTCCCAGTAGAGTTCTGTTATGTTGAAAAAAAGAAATAAAGACTTATTTGTAAAAAAATCAATTTAAGTTATTAAGAAAAATTAATTTTTTTCAGAAGAGTCGTCACTTAATTTTTAAAGAAAAAATAAGAAAAAAACCTTTTTTTTTAAATTTTTCCAAAGACACAAACAGAGAAAAATCATTTGTAAATACCAAAGGGGTTCGGATTTCAATTTACACTTTGAGAAGGGTTTAGGCATTCGAAGTGTCCGCTAACATGCGGTTGACCTACGACTTGACTAAATGTTTGACAAACTTTGAAAATGTTGATTAAATAAAGAAAATCCATTTTTTTCATTGGAAAGAAAATAAACTAAAAGGATTTTTAAAGAAATAATTCCTATATTGACAAACGACTAATAAAATAAATAAATAAGTAAAACTTAAATATTTCAATTAAACATAAAAAGAAGAAAGACTATCTTTTGGGAATTTAATTTAATTAAATTAAACATAATTAAAATAAAAAGTTAGTTAATTAAAATAAAAAATAAATCAGAGTGGAGGAAGAATAAGATTCAAATTTAGGCCCTTGCTCATAACTCAAACTTGTTGGGCTTTGGCAGACCCAAAACCTGCCCTAAAATCTAACAAATGGCTGCATCAATTTGGGCTTGCCTTAGCCCAAATTGCCTTCTAAAATCTTCTCCATCTAATCCCCTTTTGGACTGCTATTGCATTTGAGCTTTTCTAGCTCATTTTCGTTCGTGTATCACTGTGTATACAACAATGTATACCAGTGTATATCAACCTTTTTTTGCATTTTTTGCTTTCGTTTACCCTGTATTTCATCTTGATTTTCAACTTTGTTGGATCGAGGAGGTAGGCTCAAACTTAAACTCGAGGATATGTAAACAGGGGATCCCAAAATGGACTTGGATGGAGAGAGTTCATGCACAAGCGGAGATAAAAAAAATAAATTAACAATTGATCGGTGAACAAGATTCTACGCACAAAAAATTGAGTTCTGCTAAGCAAATAACTTCATGATCTAGATAAGAAAAAATAAACTAAGAGAAAATAGAAAGAATTTACTTGCGTAGTTTATCCGTAAGAAACTAAGCGAATCTCAGTCACAAAATTTAATGAGCGGCAAAACAAACACCAAAATAGAATTGAAAAGAAACATATTCACTCCATCTCGAAATGGAATTCAACTGCCCAATATGATAAATTTAAACTATTCTTATTCAAATAGAACATAACAATGAATGAATATAAAGAGATATGAAATTACCTTTTGCCGGGCAGCGACTGAGACGACGAGACTTGAACTGATATCCATCATTGTTAGCCAATTCTGCTGAGTTCCGGAGAGCTAAAAAAAAGCTTCGAATTTGAGGATAAGGAACTGAAAGTTTCTCTATTTTAGAGGATGAATCCTTGAGGATTTTGTATGTTCTTTTAGGGTAAAAAAAAACCCATCTCTTAGAACCTCTGTTTTGGTCGGGAATTTCGCCTTAAAAACCCCCTTGTCTTGGGTAACAAAATGAGTGTCCCCCTTCAAAATAAGTTCACCCCCACCTCTCATTATAATATATGTCGGGGGGGCCTTTTTTCCAGTAATTAGGGCTGAGTTTGGGGGAAAAACATTATTAAATTTGAATTAATCCGCTCCTTTTCAAGGCTACAATGGAAGCGATGGGAAATTCTGAAAAAGGAGGAAAAAGGGATAGGGACGCGGCTGATGTTGACGTCTCAGAGCCGCGCTTTTCCAGGTTTGCTGGATTGTACGCCGTTTCTGGGTTTGGGGGTTTTGGTTCGCTGGTTTTCGGGATGAAAAAGAAGACGCATGGGTCAGGTTTTATCGTTATTGGTTTCACGATTTGGGTCATGCTGCTGCTGCTGGGTTTATCACGAAGAAGACGCGAGGTTGGGATCTTTTGACGTTGTTGCACGCGTGAGGAAGAAGACGCGTAAGGCGTCGTTCTGTTGGGGTCATTTTTGGTGTCACTGTTGTATTGTATTGTTGGAACGTTGTTGGGTTATTGATGCTAATGGGTTTGGGTCTTTGTGAAAAAAAGAGGTGGGCTGGTTTCTTTTGGCAGAAATAAATGGGCTGGGAATGGCCCAAAATTCGGTCTATTGGATTGGGTATGGGTGAGGTAAAAGGGCTAGTTTTGAATTAAAGATTTGGCCAAATTGATTGAAATCGTAGCCAATTGAAATTAAGAACTTAGTCAAATTGATTAAATTAATAAATTCGACTAATAATTAAATAGGACGAATTAATATAATTAATTAATGAGCTTCTAAATCTTAACGAAATAAAGAGATTAACTTAAATATAAACTAATTAATTCAAAAAATTAATCGTAACTTAAACTAAACTATTTTGATAAACTATTTACTAAAATAAAATCTTTTGAGATAATTTTCAAATATTTATAAAAATATATAAAAGACACATTTATTATTAAAAATATATAAATAAATGACGAAATTACTTTAAAAATAACTTGAAAATACTTTGAATGTTATATAACTAATTATTTCTAATCGTTCGAAATTGAAGAAACTCGATGATTAATATATACATTGTGGAGGGTAAAAATTGGGTGCAAAAACAGGTAATGGGTGTAAGGGTAGAAAGAACAACCAACACGCAACGTAGGAACACTTTCGAAAATATAACAGGAGAATATATATATATATATATATATATATATATATATATATATATATAT